>JBAMJV010014464.1:0-32139 GCA_037951105.1 Echinarachnius parma
TCTTAAACCAAAGAGGGAACACAATGTTGTGCTACCCCCATAAAAAGGGTTGGGCATGATTGATTACTGTATATATCATAACCAGCCATATGATTGTCTAAATGGCACGATACACCTACAGTCTGTAATTGTTGATATGAGGTCATCAAACTAATTAACATCCTTGCAACAACAAAAAAAACAGCGATACAATTTACACTATCTCCTGTCTGCATCCTAATGTTAGAGGGCAGCATTCATGCTTAGCGGGATAAGTCTGTTGAGTTAAAAAGCCAGCAGGTACGACTATCACCATTTCAATTTCTACTTGTGTTAGAGGGGCTGCATTCATGTTTATCAGGAAAGTAGTGTTGAGCTAAAGCCTACAGTATGACTATCACCCATTACATTTCTACTTGTGGAAAAATCAGGTAAATTAAGCTGCTGCCTAGTAACCCGTTCCTGATAGAGCCAACTCAATTCTCAATTATTTCTAAGAGGAAATGTATTACTACACCATGCTGACTGCTAACTCTGAATTATTATTATTTTTTATTTGATCCGTGCCGTCCGGCCCCCTCAAGTCCCTGCTCTTTGGCGAAACAACTACTACACCACACTGACCGCTTACTTTGAATTTGAAAAGTATGATTGATCTGTGATTTTTATTTATGTTTTTTATTTCTCCAGAGGGAACCGCTTCCCTTGGCAGAGGGCGCGTACATGTGGTGTCGTAGCTGCTGTCTTACGTCCGGCTCCCGTGGAGTCCCTGTTCTTTGGCGAAATCCAACTACTACACACGTTGACTGACACAATCTCTGGCGTACAAGGTGATCACCACCCAGGAGCAGATTCAAATGAGAGCGACCAAGGGCTGAGAGAATGGCGAAGAACCGATGGCGATTGGCGGACGTCGTCAGCTCAAATCACGTGGTCAATTCGCGAGAGGACCAGTCATGATGCCATGAAGCTTGAATTGGTCAAAATATTAAATTTAATCACAATTTTGATTTGTAGTGGCTGCAGATGATAGCCAAGGGGGGATGTTGCAAATAAAAGAGTTGTGTGATCAATCGCAAATTTGCCGATCAAACGCAAGTCAGAAAATAATCCTAAATGCGCAAACCTGATTAGCGGAAAAGCATTATTTATTTGACTTGTGTTTTATTCACTTCTGTGCGATTGATCGCAACTCTTTAAGCAACTATCCCCCAAGACCTTGCAATGTTGTTGCTCCTTTTGTTGAAGGAAAGAAAGAGTATAATAATATATATATGTCATTGGAATACATTATATTTGTATTGAATGGAGCAAAGAACTTGGCTCTTATTTTATTTGTCGTAAATGTGCCAGTACATCCACCATACGATGCGTAAGGACTTGGTTTTTTTTTAATTCCCATGTACGATTACGCACGGGCGTAGACATTGTCATTGATGTCATTGATACCCATTCAACTTGGGGGGGTGATCTATCATTCACCCCCCCCCCCCCCTGATGAATAGGTATTACGTAAGTCGCTACGCCTGTGCGATTACGTGATACATGGATTTCAGTTTAACAAATCTATCTTTTTTTCTAAGCTGCACTATGAAGTTTTCGGTGGTACAACGAAGCTGCATGATTATTGTAGCCATCATAGCCTGAACTTGGGCAGGTTAATTGATCATTATTTGAACAAAAATTAGCAAGGATTTAGCAGAAATTGCATTCATGTTAGCTGTGTCCAATGATTTGTAATAAACATTAACAATAATAATAAATTAATAATTAATGATGATAATTAATAAATAATAATTAATAATTAATTGATGAATAATTAATAATTAATTAATTAATAATTAATAATTAATAATTAATAATTTCTATGTGACCACAGATGCATGATTGGATGATGCCTTGATTAAGATTTGATTTTTTTTATTTAACTGCGCATTTAGGTTTTGGTAACACAAATATTTCTTTTGGTATGTTTTCAATCATAATAATAATATATAATAATATACTCCGATTTTATATAGCGCCTATATGATTTGATAATCATCTCTAAGCGCATTACAATGATAATATACCCCCGGTCATAGGATACAATGCAAACCAGCACACATTGTGTGCTCCATCTCCAACTCCCTGGGGAGCATATCTTCCAAGCGGTGTCATGGCATTGAGAAGATCCTTCACATATAGGCTTTCACCTCCTACTGGGGTCCCCAATTATACACCAGGGTAGAGAGCAGCAAATATGGATAAATTGTCTTGCTGAAGGACAAAGGCAGTGGCAGGGTCGAACCATGGATATCATGTATAAAGTGATACCTTAACTTCTTAGTGAAGATTATTTTCTAAGGTGATATTTGAGTCTTCAGTCATATACCAATTTTCATTGAAGATTCTTCTGAATGATGTGTGATAGTGCATAAGAAAACAAATTTAGAGTTTTGACCTTGCATGCACTCATTTAAGAAATTTATCTTTAAAAATATATATTTACATATTTACATAGTCTATGGAAGACTGGCCAATTAAGGGAGACACATAAAAAATGTTCAAGATGTTTGGGTTGAAAACAGATATGAATATTTATTAGAGATTTCAGCGGGCTAGGTTAAATTGATTGTGGGTGATTGTGTCCGATGACCGTGGTAATAAGGTAAATGCGGTTAGAGTTGATCATAATAGGCGCTATATAAATATAACGTTATTAATTATTTTTTAATTTCAAGATCTGGATATGAAATATAAATGTTTTAATAATCTAACATTGTAAAATCCTTATTAGTGAAAAACTAAATTGTACAGCCATGGACTTCAATATCTAGATTTGCATACTCTCCAAATACATTTTCTTGAGTTATTGATAAACAATTAATTTTATACTTCGATCTGGTATCTCTACCATATGAATTCTTGTCAAAGAGTAATATTATATGACAATTAAATGAAAAGTAATTTTTAAATTGTCTTACCACTGCATGTAGCTACCATGTATAATAATTTATAGTAAATGTGCATGTTAATTCCAACATTAAGCATGACTATGTCCAAAATTCATGTGTGTTTTTTTTCTCCTCTACCATATTATGTTGTCAGATTATTCCCATCAAAGAATAACAAATCATGGATGAATGATTACAAATATGAATCATCATTATGGTCATATATATCTTCCATGTTTGAGTTTTTTTTCTAATTGACATCGAGCACAACAACAAACAAAATATTCAGGTTATTTATTTTATATATGTGCTATGTAAAATTCTTGTAAAAAAATAGGAGATTTTTGAGCAATTCTTGAACTGTTCAAGTATGTGTACTTCTAAGCATTACACACTTGTTTGCAATGAGCAATAAATTATGGGGCAAGTGAAGTAAATATATTTAGAGATTTATACTAAAAATCCTGAGCGAAAATTTGTATTTGTTGAGATATATACACTCTTCAGAGGGTGCAATATTGTATAAGAGTGATAGTTGAAGATATGACATTGGCTCAAGATGTAAACGCTCAATTTTTAGGACTGTAAATATCAGGTAAGAGATAATTACGATATGGCAACTTTAAGGATCTCCGTGCTGAATAATTTTACGATTTAAATAGGAAATATGTTAATTTCATCTTTTAGTTGATGCGTGTCAAATGAAATTTCATTGATAATTTAATGGAATCCATTTTAAAGTAGAGAATATTCAATGAAAAGAGAATACGATTTTGAGAACGGTAAAACTTTTATTATTTGATTGTTATTTATTTCTGCGAAAGGTAAAGCAATGTTTATAGCCAAATGCAATGCTAATTTCTGTGAAATGTTTTATTGAATGATGTAAAAGCTATTAAAGAAGACAATTTACTTTTCATAATTCACGCTACACGTGTGTCTCTATAAGATTTATTTGGCATCATGCACCACCATGCTGAGGGTCCAACGCATATTGTGCTTTTAATATTGTGCAATATTCAATTGCATATCTTGTACTCCATACTCATTTCTTTGGCATCATATAATTTTCTGTAATCCTTGTGTATATAGATTTAGGCGGAAATTCAGAGAATTTTCATATTTCTTTTATTCTACTAAAGTAGCTTGAAAAGCACGTGATTATGACTTGCTATTTGATAACAAAAATTTGCATTTCTTTAATAATTGTGACGTCATAGATTTTGGAGAGAAAAAAAAAACTTCAAGATATAATTAATTCCATAAAACGGATTGACTGGTTATTCCTGTCTTATTTGTATGAGTCTAGTTGTACATTATATTTTTATTTTTGTATTAATACATGTCTATTTGTTTTGAAATTTACAACCTACCGCCACCTGTCTAGCTGTGTCAGTTAGTATACTTGTAAATTAAATGTAACATTCATGTTGGCTTCTATAACAAAAAAATAACAGACATTTTCTTTTACATTTCTTTAATCATAATTTTGTTTAAAAAATAACTAACAAGAACATACAAATGGTGTTGTATATTAAGTTGTTATATGTTAGGGAAAACTAATATACTGTACATGTATATAATTTATTTCTAAATTAAATCCTACTTTTGGTCTGTTCCATAATGATTGATATAAAAAAATAAAAAACACAAGAAGGTGGATGATAAGTTTCCCTCTTTGTAATAAAGAAGTTTTAATGCCATATAATTATTGCTATACTTATCTTCTTCATATCATATTTTGTCATGGTTGTATTCTTCTTTGTATTCTTAGTTATTTTTGTATCGTATTCTTAATCTCATTCTTCTTCCTCCTCTTATTATTCATATCTTATATATCTTATTCTGTTTCTTCTAATTCCTTATTCTTATTCTTATTCTTATCTTATTCTTCTCCTATTCTTAGTCTTATCCTTATTCGATTCCTTATTCTTATTCTTATTCCTTATATCCTTAGTCCTTATTCTTATTCCTTATCCTTATTCCTTAATCACTTATTCTTATCCTTATTCCTTATGCTTGATTCTTATTCTTATTTGTTTTTCTATTATAATTCTTTATTCTTTATCTTATTCTTATTCTTATTCTTATTCTTATTCTTCATTCTATTCTTTATTCTCACTCCATATTCTTAATATTAAAATGTTTTTGTCATATATCCAACTGCAGCGAGTTGGAGCGGTCATTTTGTAACCTCTTGCTTTCCTGTGGGTACAAAAAGAAAATACGTAGAGACCCTTCACACCCAAGATGTATATGTTTATGTGAAATGTTTTCTTTTGTTGATTATCATGTTGGATCTGAAATGTAACGCTGTGGTTGATCCCTGTCATTGCAGAGATAGCTATATTTAATATTATTGTGTTTGTTATTATTTGTTTTATATTTGTTGTTCATGATGTTTATTATTGACACAGCAGAAATGCCAAAAGTGAATCCTCACGGTTTATGTTAAGAAAGGGTATTTATTGTATATAATTGTTATAAATTAGATGTGATGATATCGATTTAAAGAAAATCAAATGTATTTTTGGATGAATAAAGCAGATTTTATGTTATAACATGTTTCCTAAGTGTATTTCCTGATGAGCCATTGGTGCTTATAACATGATGGTGATAATGGTGGCTACGTTGATGGAAGTGGAGGTGCGATGATTGATGATGGGTGATGATGGTGATATAAGGATGATGGAAAGATGATGGTGGATGATGATGATGATGATGGATGATGTTATGATGATGATGATGAGGTGATGATGATGATGGATGATGATGATGATGGATGATGATGATGATGGTGATGATGATGGTGATGATGGCGATGATGGCGATGATGATGATGGTGATAGATGATGATAATAATAATAGATGAAGTTGATGGTCGTGATTATATTTGGCATTGAGTATGTAACTAATTTTGTTTTAATCATCGATGTGAAATAGGCCTAATTTTTAATTGACGGTGTACACACAGTCTTGCAGTAGAGATGTACAGATATGCACATAGACCATGTTTGTATGAAACAAAGTATTATTTCCCTTTATATTGACAGCAGATCTTAAGTGGAGGACACCATGAAGGACAAGAATAGATGTTGCCTGTAGAGCTGCAAAGCATTTAAACAAAAATTATTGCATGACGCTGTGTATCCCAATCATTTGCAGTCACGATGATTTTTATAATGCACGGGACACTAAATTACGGCTTGGGAAGTTCTCACAGATGATCCAATTGTTTTTAAAGATCATGATACGGTATACTCTTAGAGTCTTATTCAAAACATTCTAGCTCTACCCCAAGAGATAGTGGCGTAGCTACGGGGGCAAAGGGTGGCTCTGTACACCACTCCAAAGCCCATTTGAAACATAAAACAATAGCAAACATAAAGAGTACAAATTTTAATATAAAAAATCACAAAATATACATGATAGGGTGATCCCAATCATTCCTATGCCCTCGGATCAGTGAGACCTCCGTTCGCACTTTGCCATGAAAAGCCGAGTGGTGTAGTCAGCATTATGGTCTTTTTATGTTGGGGTTTATCAATTGTCAATCCAACATAAAAAAAGCAAGGGTTTGACAAAGTTCGAAGGCAGCATGTGATAATAGGAAACAGCTTTTATAAATATTTTGAAATATTAGTTTTGTGTAATTGTTTTCAGATAAATTTCCCAACCGGGATGGAGGGGGAGGAAGGAGGGGGGGGGGGGGGGGGGGGCGGTGGTAATAGACAATAATTCCAAGAGGGGATGCCGAAGAGGGAATTGTCCCCCGTACCACTTAGCTACATCGATTGAGGTAATCCCTTGAGTCAGGGGCGTAGACAACGGGGGGGGGGGGGGGGGTGAGGGATATGCATTCCCACACTTCACAAGGTGGTGGGGGGGATGACGTGTACAATCATCCCCCCAGGTTTTAGGGGAAGGATATTTTTTTTTTGTATCTGTATACGAGCGGGAAAGAAACAATTAATTAGATGAGGCTAAGACTTGTTAATTCTAACGCTCAAAAAATAATTATACATCCACTTTAAATTTTCGCTACGCGCTTCGCGCGCGGAACAGATTATCTCAGTTTGTTGATGTAACTTGCGTATGGTCTGGGGTGAGTATTTTTTCTGTACCGGGCCACGTAGTTCAAGTGTAGGCTGGCATTGCTCTGGCTGCTTGTGTGACGTGCACCAAATTTCACCAGTTCAAGTATATAAATGCCAAAATCTTATCCGTGGGAGGGGATACCCCCTCCGAAACCCTCCCTATTTGGCTCTGCCCAAGCCTCGGTAGCTTCGCCCCCTCGGGACTCATTCTTGGCTATAGGCTATGTTGTTGGATCATACTTAATGTGGCATATGGTTTATGTGTGAACTGTGTATGACACTAAATAATAAATACAATATTGTGTGTGTGTGTTGGGGTGCATATTTATTAGTGTGTCAATTATTTGTTTTCTTCGTGAAAATATATTTAACATTTCTGGTCTATCAAATCATGACACGCTTTCCAAACAATCAATGTTAAAGGAGAAATTCAAAGGGAATAGAATCAAGTTAGTTATGGTTTATTTTATGATATAATGAGTTATTAAAGCAATTTGTGCAAGTTAACAAGTCATGAAAGTGTTCAGTTTCATGTTTTATGAAAATAAAATTTTAGTGATTGACCCTCCCCTTTACCATGAAATCGGCACAGCAAAGTGGCTCTGTGCGTGACGTAAGAGCCGGCTTTGCGCTCCCGACAGCTCTAGCTCGAACGGCGATCTACACGCAAATGTTCATAGAGTGGACGCAAGTTCTACTCTCTCAAAACGATTGAATATTGCCTGAATAATCAATATCTGACACACAGTTGTCCTCCCATGTCCTGAAACATATCCTAATGTCAATATTCATGTCATTATTGGCATTTGAAAAAGTGTCAATCTCCGTAAAATAACTGTTTACAACTCACCATTTTTGCCGAATTGTTGTTCATATGTACACGGATATAGTATGAAAAACAAATATATTATAGCTGTGTTTCAAAACAAAATTACCTAGTAGAATCATGTTCCGAGCTAGAATTGCCTTTGTTATAACAATATATAATATTTCTTATCCATTTCAATATGTCAATAACTGGGTATAATTAACATAGAATAGTGTATTTATCACCGTTTTGTTTTGGTTTTGTTTTGTTTCGTAAAAGTTTCGTCCCATCGAGAAATACATGCAAAGCGCACGATCGTATACCCGGCCGTATACTATGCATATTGTGTATGTTATTGAAACTAAAAAGTAGTTCCAGCGTACGCGCTATATTCGAAGCTTTCTACAGTCCACACGATCACGATCTCGCTCTAGAATTACATCTGACAGTTCAACATGGAATGAAGAAATTTCAACAAACAGCCTGTTAATGGACTTCGAAGTATCCGTGGAGGAGCAAGCTAGCTAGCTAACACGTGCACTCGTTTGTTATTGATGCGCGCGCAGGAAATGTAAATCCGCCAGCGGCTATCAGCCGTATAGGGTAATGCGGGCTGCCAATGTTCAGAGAAATCGCGGATGAATCGTAACAACACAGGAGATCGCGAATCTAATTCACTCGACTTTTCAAGCTAAACCATGAAACTAGCCATGATAGATCGACTAAAGTAATAACTATTCTTCGTTTGTTTAAATTTCATTTGATTCATAATGATTATTAACTGTTTTGTTTCCATAATGGAAGTGGTAAATTCTCCGTCTGATATGTCAAGGTGAAACTACATGTTGGTAAAAAATCGCCTGCTCCCAAATCTGTGCAGGCCTACTGCACGACACAGTCGTATAGTTTCCCCTTCTTTTTTCACCTTTTTCAACTTTTTTTGTCACAAACAATACATTTGTTGGAATATCATGATGAAAATATAAATGAGAAGCAAATTACAAACAATGTAGTATTATAATTTTATTATGGTAAGGGAAAAAATAGCACTAAGTTGAAGCTTGTCTTTCCAGCCTGGTATATTATACGCTTATACCGCGGCAGCCGCCTGGGCTTCAAGCCCGGTTCTTACGTCACAGCTAAAGGCCATTTCGTGTAGCGATTGAGCCGAATTTGTCCCTGGGAATAGGGTGATGTTTTCACACCCTAATTTCGCTTTTATGGAAGCGTTATATTGTTTGAATGTCAGTCAAGCTCATTCTATGGCTTATAAGCTTTCTGTAGATATGAATATCGACATATTTAGGGGTTTTCTTTGATTTTTCTCCTTTAAGCCCGAATTTCCTATCTAGGTAAGCACCAGATTGCACAATTTCAAGTCCAAAAATGCAAAAGCTCCCTACCGTGGGAGGGGGATCACCCCGCCTCCCACCCTCCCCCCGCTTAGTCGCTCCCTCGCAATGTCTGACTCTCACATCTGGCTCAAAGTTGGCAGCCCTGTGAGTGTCGTTGGGCATGAGCCCTACACACACAAAATCGTGAGCCTCCTATAGGTTTTTTGCCCTCCCAATCCAAAACTGCTTCCGGGCGCGCCTGGTCCTCGACCTGGGCTGATCTTGGCTGCGAAACAAATTTGACCAGCCCCCCACAATTCCCTCGGTCTCGAAAAAATTAGGCAGACGGTCTCGCCGGGAAAAAATTGGCGACGGACACTCCCCCCCCCCCCCCCCCCCTACTCTTTAGGACTTTAGTTTCAGCCTATTGTCTTGGTCTCGAAATATTTCGGCAGGTGGTCTCGGCCGCGAATAATTGGTACGGCAAATCATCCTTCCCCCCCCCCCCCCCCCACAGGTGTAAGAACCTGTCTACGCCATTGCCTTGAGTGGTCATATAGGAAAGCGCAGAATCAATCCGCAACGAACCAAGTAAATGAAGTTATGCAGCCTATATTAATGACTTCCAATTATTTGATCAATTGTCAAGATCTAATCACCGATTCGGTATGGCTTCAGACGATCCATATCGACATCTAGGCAAGAACACTCGATACGGCTTGCACTGAAAATTAAATTCCGCCCTCTTTGAGTCTCGAGTGAAATGGTGACCTGCTCAATAAAGCCTGAATGAAGCCGATAATGCTAGGTTTAACACCATGTCCCCGGCGGGCCACGGCAGCCCCGTTTGCCCAAAACGTAGTTTTCCTCTGTATTCAAGTTTTGTTAGGTCTTGCCAAGTTTTCTCACGGTCTATCACGGTATCCGTGACGGGCCGTGGGGGGGGGGGGGGGGGGGAGAGCCCCTTCCCCCCACTGATGGTGCGTTTACACCATGTTCCTGGCGGCCACGGCAGCCCCGTTTCAGGCCACCGTGGACAAAACGGGATGGACGTGAGACAACGCGGGGGGGACGGAATTGGCAAACGTGACAGGCCGCGATTGCCGTGGATGCCGGGCCAGATTTTTAAACTGTCAACAAATTTGCCACGGCAGTCACGGTGCGGATGAGAAGCCTAGCAGGCCATAGTAAAACGGGGGTGAACGCAACAAAACGTGAAAGTACGTAATAGGCCGTAAGGCCAGTTTACTGCGGCCTGCTAGGTTGCCGTGGCAATTTGTTGACAGTTTAAAAAACTGGCCCGGCCTACACGGCAGTCACGTTTGCCTATTCCGTCCCCCGCGTTGTCTCACGTCCATCCCGTTTTGTCCACGGTGGCCTGAAACGGGGCTGCCGTGGCCGCCGGGGACATGGTGTAAACCTAGCATAAGCACGCGACCACAGATTATGCGTCTGTAATGTCATGAATTTAGAGCAGGGACATAGCTACGAGGGGGCGGGAAGGTGTGTTTGTTTGTTTGGGGGGGGGGGGGGGGGGGGGGGCAAGGGGGCACGTACTCCATCCACCCATGGGGGTGTTACATAATATTTTGAGGATGCACGCCCCCCCCCCCCCCCCCCTCACCACCCTCTCCCAGGTAAACAAAATGATTGCGGGGGTGGACAAAAAGACATTTGCAAAAATCAGTTCTTTATTCTTTATCAATCATTACAGATTGCATCATGATACGATCGATTGGACACAACAAGACCAACACAGACTAATTCCGATCACGATGCATATTGAATGCTTAATGTTGTCACGCGCCAAATGATGGCGATAAACGTCGCGACCACCAAATGCGTGGAGGTTATTTCGAGACCGAGACCAGGAATGCTGAATTCGAGGAGGGCCTTCCACGACTTCGGGTGCGAGTGCGCCTTGAAGAACCCCGTCCCACGCTACGAGGACTACGATGAGGAGGGAAACCGACCACATGGATGATCACGGTGCGGGGCGGGAGGCTGAGTAACCATGGTAACGATAACAGTGATGGGATGCCGGAGGACGAGGATGCAGCGAGTCGCCAGCTCGTCCATTAGCTCCTCTTCGCTGAGTCGTGGCGGGAACTTTAAATTTGAGTTGACGCACGTAACCATGCAAACAAGGAGAAACAATAGAAGAATGGACAAAATAAAAGCAATTTGCAAGATACCAACTAATAGACCGCTTCTGTAATGTATGCAAATAATATGCGTGTGACGTCAGACTCCCCGTTGGCAAGCTGAACAATAGTAACTAGGTCCGGCAAGCTCCGGCAAACCTTAGCTTGCCGGACCTAGTTACTATTGTTTAAGCTTGACAACGGGGAGTCTTACGTCATACGCATATTATTTGCATACATTACAGAGCGGTCTATTGCAAGATATAAACTATTTTTACTCCTGACTTTTGTATCTTGCCTATCGAGATCAAGGTAAAATGTTGGAAACTAAAGCCCAGCTCACACAGAGCCGACCCGACCGATCCGACTGATTTCAGTCGGATCGGGTCAGTGTATGTTAATTGCTTACGACTCAGATTTTCAAAGTCGGAAGCCAGTCGGGTCTGATTCAACATGATGAATCAGGTCCCGACTGATCGTGCCCGACTCTACCTTGACTGAAAACCAGTCGGGTCGAGTCAGCTCTGTCTGCGCCGGGCTTTGAGATATGTTCAATATCTGGATAGATCAAGATGAATACAATTCTTTTAAAATATATAACTTGATTAAATTCACAAATGTCTTTATTAACTGAAATACATATCTTTATCGAAAAAAAAGGACAGATTTGTACAACAAATAACATATACTTCGCAAGATCAATCGCACTTTCCCCTAGGTCAGGTTTATCTACATATTATAGCTTCTGACTACTATATAGCACGAGCATTTTAAATAGTTTCTGGGAAGTACCAACCCGGGGGGAGGGGGGGGGGGGGGGGGGGTCACTCCCAACATGACTGGCTACGCACCCGCGTCCAAAAAAGGCGTCGAAAGGGTATCATTTTCAGCTATACGGCGGCGTCGACGTTTTCCTTAAAAAGGGGTGTTTTTCAAGGACGGATCGCACTAAAACCTAAAAAAGGGTACCTTTTCAGGTTCACAGGTTTCGACGTTTTTTCTACAAAAAGGGTGCCTTTTTCAGCTACCGTAGCTCAGTACTAGGTTTTCGACGATTTTGATTTCTGCGGAGTGGCTGTAATTATGTGTGCATGAATGCTGTGTGCTGTGTGCCTGCGATTCATACGCCATTTAGGGTAAATTTCAGAAATGGTTCGATAGGCCATTAGGGTCAATTTAAAAAAAAAGTGGATACGCCATTAGGGTCCATTTAAAAAAGGGTGCGTTTATGGGTTTTATACGCCATTAGGGTCCATTTTTAAAAGGTGCGATATTTTTGCCCATTAGGGTCCATTTTAAAAGGTGCGATACGCCATTTTTGCCCATTAGGGTCCATTTCAGAGGTTGATGGACACGGGTGGTAGCACTTGTGTATGAGAGTGACCCCCCGGGGTACCAACATGTAAAGTCTGTTTGCTCACTAATTCCAGGCGAAGCCCGATTTTCTTTTCTCATTTTGATTTATGCAAAGTTCATCTTTATGAAAATAGTTAAAAACCCTTTGATAACTGGTGATTACTACCTAAACAACTTACTTGGTATTGTTCATCGTCTTCGTCGAAGAATCCCTGGGCGTCGATCGCCGTTTTGAGCATAACGAATGCCACGGAGACGAGAACGGAAACGATGACGAAAGTATCGATCGCGAGCGAAACGTCAAACTCATCGGAGACCAAGAGCGGGGTTGTCGGTTAAAGAGGACAAGGTGGTCACTGTCATTAAGCAAAATTTGAAAGCAAAAGGTAGTTTTCTGGAAAGAATTTGTAACATCGGTCGTTTGATGACCAGTACTATTCTGTTTGTTTGTACGTTTGCCTGCTTGTATGTTTCTTTGTTTATGTGTTTTTTGTCTGTTAGTTGCTTGTTAGTACATACTATACAAGCACAATGCCATGAATAATGAAACATGTGTAATTTTATCCTAATATCACTTTACACAGATTAATTGTGTTAATTTGATATGTCACATATTTTGTGTTACCTTGTCATAATCGGTCGTTAGAATAATATTATGAAGAAAAGTGTCGATCGTCGTCAATCAGTCAAAACAAATCTCACGAGAAACGGTGACTATTTTGTAGATGTGTAGTATAACATAGAGTAACTATAATAATTATAATAACCATCCTATATTTTGGTAACTATCAACATGATCGCCACATGCCGCGCCCAAGGCCGCATCATATTAAAATGCATGCGCGCATTATTCATTATGACGTCATAATCCTATCATGTCGTCATAACTTGGTGTGTAATAAATGTGATCGGCTATATCAAAACCCTGTACTTTCATGTTTTGAAGAAATGGGCATTTTAAGTTCACATAATGTGTGTAAAAGACTTATGATTGTACACTTTAAACAATAATATCTTCGCCAATTATCGACCAATTTTTGCTATAGTTTTGCCATAGCCGGTCACAAATATAGATTTTTACGCGATGTACATGTATATTTACGAAAGGGTAAATTAATTCAATTAAAGTCAATTATATTTATCACTACATCTTTTTAAAAAGTAATCAGTGCGATCAACAACAATAAAATAAACGAAGTGATCGTCAAATGATTATCCGGAGATAAAAACAGAATGCAATTAACTTTAGGAAAAAGTATATAATTAGACATCAGGTCACATGAAATCAATAATTATATTATACCGAAAATTTTGTTTTGTTGTGTGTGTGTTAATGTCAGGAAGGTTGGAAGTGGGTAATATGGTCAATTTTGTTAACCGTTACTTTGAGTTGGGATGCTTTTACGTTTTTATGACTGTGTAGATGATCTATACCAATAATAATGATAATTGTTTAATTGATTCAATCATAAACATCAATCACTAGCTATTACTTAAAAAACAAACATTTTTACAATTGTCATAAGTAACGTATTTTTTCTTTACAATTATTGGAACATACACATAGGAAGATAGTCATGACTTAAATTGAATTCAAGTGTAATTGCAAAAACACAAAGCCTGCCAAAGTATATTTAGATATTTCAGGAGGGCCTAAACTGATTTTGTTTTGTACCGTCTTCCTCCTCCTCCTCCTCCTCCTCCTCCTCCTCCTCCTCCTCCTCCTCATCCTCCTCCTCCTCCTCCTCCTCCTCCTCCTCCTACCCCTTCTCCCTCATGCTCCTCCTCCTCCTAGACAGGAGTAACCAGCCTAAATAGGTTATTGTTTGGATGACATTTATCGTCTGCAAATAAATCATTATAACCACTGAATACTTCCTCATAAGCGATTAGTATTTTTTCTAGTTATAGTTTGCCGTCCGCCTTCATATAAACTGTATATCTCAAATTATGAAAAATGAGATTATGTATTGATACAACTCAAATATTTTGGTTGTGATGCAGATAGTGACGATTTAACATTTAAATCAGTTTCTTTAGTAGCGTAAAAATAATCACAATTTAAAGCGATAGTTTTGGTATAGAGGGCGCTTCAAGAAATATTCTGTTTGTGAGGTATTACAAAATTGAGTGTCAAATTTGAAAGAGCATACAACTTTAATGACATAATAAACTTTATTTGATCAAAATCGGTTCAGAAACAACTTAAATATCAATAAATATATAGAATCATAATAAATGTGGGATCTCACATTTATTCGATGATTGAAGACAAAATATAAAATGCTAACACTTTTTCAAAAATTTACAAAATAGGTTTTTTAATAGTTGTTGATGATCTCTCTATTTAATCATTAGTTTAACAAAACATCACATACAAAATTTCTAATTTAAAAAATGGATGAAACCAAGTGTTTTTAGAGAACGCCCTCTTGTGTTTTAACGGCTCTTTTTAAAAATGATAACAGGCTTTTTACTTAGTCGTTTGTAATTTTGTATACCTTTCGAACATTTAGTTTGTAATATTATGGTGCAGGTTTTGGTTACTAAAATTCAGTTTGACCAAAACTGTACTATCCCTTTAATATCATGGCTCATAGTGATAAAAAACACGAATCAACATTGTCTATAGAAAAATTATTGTGTTATACATATAAGTACCAGCGTTTTGTAGCAAATGTAAAATATGTACCTATATTTCAGTAGGCATGATATTTCTTGTACCAGCATATTATTGTTTATGCAGATGATCCTGTTAAAAAAGAGGTACATTTTAAACGAATTTTGAACATTATTCCAGTTGGAATCAATTCTTTATATTGTATATTTACATTAACATTATGATCAAAATAATTTCATGCATTATTTATTCATCATTAGTTTGTAATATTATGGTTACTCAATACAATGTAAGTGAATCTATCATTAATTTGACATGATGCGGAAATGTCCCTCCATCCGCTTCCTGTCAAATTCTCTTGCTTCATTTGACCATGAACCTATTTGTCCGATATATTTTTATGTCCTGCTGATCTATGTACTTATGAATAGCTTAATTCCAAAAGGCGCTAAATCTACACTCCATATAAATTGAGTTATACGACAAAATTACACAATAAAAATCAAAATATGGAACGTTCAATTTCCATATTCCCATTGGCATGTGTACAAAGTTGATTAAAAAAACCCTGTTTTTCTCCAAAGTTGAAAAAGTGGAGTTAGCGCCTTTTGAAATTAGGCTCTTCATAATACACGCGTGTTCAAAGTATCAGGGGCACGGAATGAGGGCGCATGCCAACAACAAGATTAGAGCGGGTGCCCTCAATTTCCTCCCATTTACTTAGCTACGGGGGTGGGGGGGGGGGGGGCACGTGCTCCCACCCCCCCCCCCCCCCCAACAATTTGACAAAAACACTTAAAACATAAGTCCTACGGGGGGAAATCTATGTGAAAATAAAGTAATACATAAGGTGTGCCCCCTATTATTTGCGAGCCCTCTATCAATCCAACCACGCCACGCCATGCCACTGGAATACCACTGCAGTTATAGGCCTCTGCGTTATGGCAAGTAAAATTTATTTATAGCAGAACAGCGCATAAACTAAAGTAATGTACACTTGGGTCTGGATATACATGTATACATACGGGTAGTCGTTAACAGTTGTAGACCTTGTTCTGTCTAACATAATTATATCGTATAATTATCATGATGGTATTGAACTCCGATACAAATATTTTGTCAATGAGACATACATTATATTATGTTAAATGACTCTAGTTGGCTTAACGTTACAACAATCAATTGGTGCATGTTTTAGACGCCCGCGATTCACATGAAAGTATTGCACATTTTCTCAATTTCGACTTGCCTTCAACGGGTTAAAACAATTAAAAACAAATAAACAGAAAATGGCAGATTCTCCAAATGAGTTGGCTCGTATCAACGGGTATCATCTCTACAAGGGTCGTCAGTATCCCAACAGCGTTCTCGATTCAAGCATCGAAGCTCTGCAGTCTTTCAATGTCCGTCCAGATGATGTGTGGGTAGCTACATCACCGAAATCGGGTAATTAAATTAGATTCATGCTGATATTTGTTATTACCGATAATAATCGTTAATATTATGAATCTAAGTATGATTGACACTTTTTATTATTTCCTCCTCGCAACACCTACATTAAATTATTGATTCAATAATAATCAACGACTTTACTATTTACTTCTTCTTTTGTATAGTCGTGCTGTTCTTTATCTTCTTTTTTGAATGACGTTTTTTACATTTCAAATACAGGCACACACTGGATGTTAGAAATCGTTCATCTCGTTCACACGAAAGGCGATGTATCCAAGGTCGACCGATCTACGTCAAGAAACTGCATCGAAATGATCGATCTAAATCAAGAGTTTCCGCTGAACCGCGAGGAAGAGCTCACTCACCCGATGGACATGTCGCCATTCCTGGATATCGTTGCAAGGGCGCCCTCACCCAGGGTTGTCCAGACCCATATCCACCTGGAGGCGTTGCCACCGACGCTCCTCGACACTGCAAAGGTGAGATAAAAACACGCACACACGAATGGATTATAATTAAATGTGTTTTAATAAAAGGGAGGGAGTCAATATAGGGCCTAAATTTTCGATCCGAGCAGAATCTTCTTCAGAGGCTATAAAGTGACGATAATACAAACAGAAACAACATATACACAAGGGAGCAACATATACAAAAGGGAGCAACGTATGCTCACGGTGCAACAAATTCCAAATTCCATCCGAAACGGTTAACCTCCAACTGAGGTGTTACCAGAAGCCACTGGTGCTTCTTGCTGAAGTCCTTGAGACACTGCAAAGGTTGCCATAATGAAAAGAAAACACACGATGGATTCTAATTAAATGTGTTTTAATAAAAGGGAGCAACGTGAGCTCATGAAGCGACAGATACCAAATTTCATCCGAACCTATTCACCTCCACTTGAGGTGTTGCCAATAGCCAATGGTGCTTCTTGTGACATAGAATAATAATAATGAATTGACTCTCACAGGCCACTTTGCTTAAGTCCTTGGGGCACAGGAAAGACAACCGATCGATCACCTACACTGTTAAAACGCTGTGTAAAAAAATTCAACAACTTGTTGAAAATTTTCAACAACCGCTGTTTAACATATGAACCATCCAACTGTTGTAGAAAACATTCAACAACCCCGGTTGTTTAAAGTTTACACAACTGTTGTTTAAATTTTGTCAACAACCGTTGTTTAAAATAAATTTCAACAACCCTGTTGTTGAAGAAATTTCACAACGGTTGTAAAAGATCTTTACAACTCTTGTTTAATATTTATGTTAAACAACCGGTTGTGTAAAATGTTGTTTAACACACAACCACACACACACACACACACACACACACACACGCACACACGTACGGTCAAGCATTCGCGCTATATCGCATACGACGTACACGCACGGTGATTTCGCGGTCGAAACTATCACGTGATTTAACACTTTCAACGGCCGCTTTACACAACCCCTTCTTTCTACAACTAATCATACTACACCTAAAGTTGTATAAAAAGATTGAAATACAGCAGTATTTCAAAACAAGAGGAAATATAAAAAACAAAACAGAAATAAAAATTAACCGAACTTGGTGAACTTATCTGCAATTGACTGTTTATTTTGGCAAAGTGCTGTGTTATTGACAACATTGTTTGACGCAGCTAGTTGCAACTTTTTTTTTTCTGCGTCGGTAGACGGCGATTATTACATCATCATAAATCTTGTTCCAAATGGGGTTCGAAACAGCCACCTTATATAACATCATATACCCAGTTTCATTGTTGTTACTGTTTTCAGGTGATCTACGTAGCTCGTAATCCCAAGGATGTCCTCAACTCGATGTGGAACTTCGTAGGCAAGACCCCCAGAACTCGCTTCACTTGGGCAGGGATGCTGGAAGAATTCCTCGCAGGACGTAAGTAATTTAAAGTTATTGGCCGGTATTCTACTACATTATTTTATCTACTGAAGTTAGACTAAAAATAAAGAATTTACCATGCAGTACCCAGATAAACCAGTGCACATGTGTGGGATTCGACAGTCACAGTAATGGTTGCCATGCTCCTCATCTGATTGTTCTGCTCATTGGACATCCAAACAAATTCATTGATGCTTGACATTCCGATAAAATGGTTTAACATGTAAATAACCGTTATTATCATTTTATTGATTAATATCATGCCCTTTTGGTTTGAGCATTAAAAGGATATGTTTTACTGGTGATTTTTTTGTGTGGATGGTTTGTGTGCGCTCTATAGGCCACAATTCTCAAGGGATTTTTTTCAAATTTTGAATGAAGGTGTATCTTGGGTATAATCTACAAGCCTATAGATTTTGGTGATGCTGCCTCCAGTGTTCCGTCCTTTATAGGGTCAAAGGTCATATTTTGATAGATGTCTTGTGCGCACTCTAGTGTGCGGTCTTACTGCCATATTCCTTGTTGCCGTCGCTGCTGCCGCTGCCGCCACCGCGTCATATTCTTGTGTGCGCTCTAGCTGACAAATTCCTTGACGGATTTCTTTCAAATTTTCTATGGAGGTGTATCTTGGTATAATCTACACACCAAAATGTTTGGTGATGCTGCCCCCAGTGTTCCGTCCTTATAGGGTCAAAGGTCATTTGTGTTTTTTGTGCGCTCTTAACTGCCACATTTCTTGACAGATTTCTTTCAAATTTTGTATGGAGGTGTATCTTGCTCAAATCTACACATATTTAGTGTTTGGTGATGCTGCCACCCGTGTTCCGTCTTTTATAGGGTCAAAGGTCATATTGTCTAGTGTGCGCTCTGCAGGTCATATTTTTTGACAGATTTCTTTCAAATTTTGTATGGAAATGTATCTTGGTACAATCTACAAATTTATATTTTTTGATGTTGCTGCCCTCGTTGTTCCGTCCTTTATAGGGTCAAATGTCATATGTATTTTGTGCGCTCTAACTGCCAATTTCTTCATGGATTTCTTTCAGATTTTGTATGGAGGTGTGTCTTAGTAAAATCTACACATTATATGTGTTTGGTGATGCTGCCACATGTGTTCCGTCTGTTATAGGGTCAAATGTCATATTTTGGTGGCTGTCTTGTGTGCGCTCTGCAGGTCACATTTCTTGACAGATTTCTTTTGAATTTTCTATAAAGATGCATTATACTCTAATCTATACACACATATTGTTTTGGTGATGCTGCCCCTAGTCTTGACAATAGTCCGGGCCACTGTTGACGATCTCTACGTCATCCTTTTGTTTGAGGGAGGGGAGGGATATCTTTGCCCCTCCTTCGAACATAAGGATGACGCAAAAATCGCTGCCAGTGCCGGGGGATACATTCGCATTGCGCGGCAATGGAAATTTCTAGTTATCTATACCTTTCGAACTTAGTGGAGTACTAACTATTAGTTTGTAATGTTATTGTGCAGATATTGGTTACTAAAGCTCAGCCTTACCAAAACTGTACTACCCATTTAAGTTCATAAATTTAGTAGAATACCGGTGTCAGCGCACAGATTGTCCGACGACCGGGAATTTCCCCCACCCCGTCGGAAATCTTGCCTGCCCCATTATCGCGTGGGGGGAAATGGTGTACAGTACTTTTATTTGATATCATAAATGTTTTTAAAAATTTATATTTTGATAATGTTTATGATTATAATTATTTGATAACACATTTATAATTAGGATGTCTACTGTATAGTTGATATTTTCACCATAATTAGTTTATTCATTTAGTCTTTTTCATTTCATTATACAGATGGTTTGTTTGGGTCATGGACACAGCACGTGGAAAGCTACTGGAAAGCCAGGCACAAGGACAACGTTTTTTTCTTGTTTTACGAAGATCTAAAAAAGGTATAACAAATCATAAATGTAACCAAAGTGCATAAAGGGACCCATCCATATCGGCCATCTCCCCACAAACTGAACAGAAAATTATGGTTTAATGATTATTATGAGTTATTTTCGTGGACATGGTGGAGAGGTCCCTATTTTAACGCTGAAGTGCAAAAGGGTAGTAAAACCAGGGTCACTCCATGCATAACGCCTATACAGGGTGCCCCCCCCCCCCCCAAATAAAAACGGAACGGGACACTTCCCAAAATAAAGTAACAACATCATTAAGTCCATCGGATAGGGTGTCTTTTCCAATGAAAAACGATACCAAGAACAGTCATTTTGGTTGAGTAGTTTTTGTTTTAGGCCGCTGTGAGTGACACCATGTCAGGTTCCCATTTTTGTCAATTTTTACCAAGTCAGTGCCCGATAATTTGCACTTACGGCCCGTTATAGCGCAGCAGTACGCGCGCCATTGTTAGTGTGCATTCAGCTGTGAAACGAAAGAATGGGCACAGTTTTCCGATGCTATAACGGGCAGTAAGTGCAAATTATCGGGCAATGACTCGGTAAAAATTGACAAAAATGGGAACCTGACATGGTGTCACTCAGAGCGTCCTAAAACAAAAACTACACGACCAAAATGACTATTCTTGGTATCGTTTTTCATTGGAAAAGACACCCTATCCGATGGACATGTTTATTTTGTTACTTTATTTTGGGAAGTGCCCCGTTCCGTTTTTTTTGGGCCACCCTGTATATACATTATAATACAACAATATTTTCTCTATAATGATCTCCCTAGGAACCTTTGATACAAATTCGACGGGTTGCAGATCATCTAGGGGTACATCTCTCGGACGATGAGTTGCAGAATGTTGTTGAATATAGCACGCTGTCCCAAATGAAGAAATCATACCGAAACGTAATGCGACGAAAACCCAACAATCTACCAGAGAGGGAAGAAACGTCTGTACAGTTTCTGAACAGAGGTAAAGCAGGAACAAATAAATATAATATATTATAGCCCTCCCCATACAGAGCCGACTCGACCCGATCCGACTTGTTTTCAGTCGGTTCAGCTCAGTATACGTTGCCTTTGTACTAGGACTACTGTTTTGCCGGTCACGAGCCAGCCGGAGATCATTCGAGGCCGATTCAACATGTTGAATACTGGGTACGCTTAAGTACGTGTCATGTTATACGTTAACAAATTGGAGTTAACAAATTCAATTAAATTATCTCACAAGAAACAAAATATTATCTCTTTTGTCTCTCCATCAATATATCTGTCTTTGTATTTTCCGTCACCCCCGCCCCTCTCCCCATTTGATCTCCCTCTCCACTCCGCCCCCTTTCCCCCTCCTCCCTCCCCTTCTACCCTCTCCCTCTCCCTATACACTCTCCCTCTCCCTTCTACACTCTCCCTTGTTCCTCTCCCCTTTTCGGACCCTCTCCACTCTTCTATCAACCTTCCCCATTCCCCCTTCTCCACTCCCTCCCCCATCTCCCCACCTCTACCCCTCTCCCCCTCCTCCATCCATTTCGCTCCATATTATGTACCGTTCACTATCTGCCATAGTCACGATTAGTGAAAAAAAAAATTTCTGTCTCTTTTCTGTTGTGTAGGCATCATCGGAGATTGGAAGAATTTGTTTACCGTGGCACAGAATGAGAGATTCAACGAGTGGTACCACGATCAAATGGCTCATTTGGATATTCCTATTCAGTTCGAATAGAATAAAGTCATTGCGTCTTCGTGCTAGATGGCGCTTTTCAGAGATCAGGGCGACGCCATGTTGTACGCACGCCGCGCGCTCTGAAAATTATCGACGAGCCCAACGCACACAGAGCCGACGGGATTCGACCCGACTGATATTCAGCTCACTCTGAGCCGATTCAACATGTTGAACCGGCCTCGACTGACCTCCGATTGGCTCCTGACTGGCGAAAACGGAGACGGAGTACTGAGGCAACGCATACTGACCAAATGAAAACCAGTCGGATCGGGTCGAGTCGGCTCGATGACATCGTATACAACGTTCATGCGTAGTTGGCAATAATAAATACATGTTTCCACGAAGCTTTCGGTTTACGAACAGTTGTTTTTTACTACTTTTATTGTAAATAAAATAATTTTTATTCACACGTATATATAATCCGGTTTTCAATATAAAGGGAAAGCCCCAAATTGAGCCCACTAATAACAAATTATGTATAAGAGGTCCCATATTAATTAGATAAGGCATTAACAGTTATTAAAATATACAAATAACGATTGTTCGATGTTTTATACAAAATAGCGTCATCTTTTATCCGCAAATAAGATCAAACCAATATCATATTTTGTTATTAACAAAACGGAAGGCTTCATTTTAGGACATTATTTGATTGAAGGCACCTTTTAATGATGTGATGCTTATAAGGTCTATAATTATCAATAATATTCCTGGGCCCCGTTGCAGAAAAAGGAATATCATTCCCTCCACTTAAATTTGTTTTACTGACAATAATTCACTCGATTCATATTATGGGCGTTCTCATTTCTCATTTAAAACAATGGCTATGGTATATGACATTGTAAATATTTGATTACCCCTAATACTCTTGTATTCTTCTCACTCAGTCGTATTCCCTCCGCTGTTTAGATTTGTTGATATAATGACTGCATTATTTCGAGTTGCCTTTCCTTTTTAATAGAATGGGCGTAAAGGTCCACGAAACAAACAAGAATAACAATATTTTGAAAACAAGTAAGTATATAGTCTTTTATTCTATTAACTTAATCCTCTTTCCTCCCTAGATTATATACTTCTTGTACAGTCTTAGCTTTCTCTTTTTTCTCTCTATATCCTAAGATATAGTTGGATGAAGAGTAGATAAAAAGAAACTAGAAGAGTTGGCGACAATCTATTATGTAACCTGCCTTCTTTTTTTATTGCAACTTTCAGACTGAATCAAATAGAGGTGTTTTTTTTGTTAGGTTTTTATTTTCTCTAGTTTGCTTTTTTATGTTTTTGCAGGGATTTGCTTATACTTAATGCGCTTTATCAGCATGTTGTATGAAACACTTTAAATGCAGAATATTGGATACTGTGCCTCTGGTACTCCCATACATAATTATTACAATTTAAATCAATAATTGCAATTATTATGTTTAATGTCAGTTTTTTCCATTGTAAAATCACCATTTAATACCACTACTATTGTCTCATTATAAACTGATTACAATATTTTATTTAGTATAATTTGCCTAATATCGGATTTATTACACTTACCTTTTTTTTCATATTTACGCAAATTTACTGTATACACTGAAAATAAGACCTTTTTAATGACTTCTTACTCAATTATTGTTGTACTGACTCATACCTACATTTCAACAAATTCGATTTACTTCCTTTCAAGCATATCAAGCTATATTTCTCCTTTAATATTGCCCCCCCCCCCCCCCCCCTTCCCCTTGCACTCGTGCTCTCCCTTCCTCGCTTTATCTTTCCATCACAGTACGCCCTGATATCTGGCTGTAGGCCGTTACAACCATTTTGATAATACTCCTTTCCAAATCACTCACCCCACTTTTTTCGTGTATATGTAGACGATGTATTTAGAACGTTATTCCTCTATATACCCGGAAATTAAAAGTAAATAAATAAAATTAAATTTAATGAAACGATCTATTATAGAGTTGCAATTAAGTGCAAGTCTGAAAATATGCACATTATTTTGAACCAATCAGATTTGCGCTTTTAGACACATGTTCTGACTTGCTATTATTTGCAACTTTACAACGATTGCAACTCTTTCTGCGACGGGGCCCAGGACTGTTATTGTAAAGGTATGGCCACATGGCATGCACGTGATTAGATGTAGAAGAGATTGTCTCCAAGTAACAATCACTTCTGCAAAATATATTGGAACTATTTTTCAAATCAAATTAAATGGTACAGTAACTTACCAAATGGTCGACATCTTAGTTGGATATTTGTGAAATGACTGGCCTCGACTATAGCAATCTTCGCCACTGCCTGGTTGCTTTTTACAACTATACATTATATATACTGTGCTGTCAATTGTGATTACCGGTCTTTAAACAAAAATTTGTTAACGATATTGGGTAATTAAAATTAATTTCATTTCATATTCCGAATTTATTCCGACTTATTTGTTATCATGTAATAAAGAATGTACATAGCGGGCGATAATGGTAAGTTTGTTTACCGAGACTTTGAGGGGGGATGTGTTTAGGTTTTGTTTACTACGTCCAATGTCATGACTGTGTGAATAAATGAGATGAAATTAGTCAAAACCTGTTTTGATTTATTCGCTTACATCCGATCACTGACTATCCGTCATGACTTCATAATATTTGTCGTAATTTCTGATAATACAGTATTGGGATATTTAACAAATAATTTATAAGGATACAAGACTAAAATCGAATTCACGAATATTTGCAAAAACACAAACAACTAACACAGTATATTTATATATACAGGGTGGCCCCAAACAAACGGAACGGGGCACTTCCCAAAATATAGTAACAAAATGATTATGTCCATCGGATAGGGTGTCTTTTCCAATGAAAAACGATACCAAGAACAGTCAATTCGGTCGTGTAGTTTTTGTTTCAGGGCGCTGTGGGTGACACCATGTCAGGTTCCCTTTTTTTCAATTTGTACCAAGTCAGTGCTTGATAAATCGCACTCACTGCTCGTCATAGCCATTGAAGAACGAGCAACACGCGCGCCATTGTTAGTGTGCATTCAGATGTGTGCCGAGAGAATGGGCATAGTTGTCCGATGCTATTACGGGCAGGAAGTGCGATTTATCAGGCAGTGACTTGGTAAAAAATGACAAAAATGGGAACCTGACATGGTCTCTCTTAAGACGTCCTACAACAAAAACTACTCGTCCAAAATTACTGTTCTTGGTATCGTTTTTCATTGGAAAGGACACTACTGATGGACGTAATCGTTTTGTTACTTTATTTTGGGAAGTGCCCCGTTCTGTTTTGTTTGGGCCACCCTGTATTATGGCCCCTTTACTGTTTTTTCTTTCTTCAACTTGGCTTGTCAGAAGTAACCTCCCCTAAATGGGTTAGTCTTTGAATAACATGAAATGACCTTAATATCCTGAAACACCACTTATCGTCTGCAAATAAAACATTATCACTATCAAATACTTCCTCATAAGCGATGCCGAGTACTTCTGCCTGTATTGTTCAAGATTCATCAGACTATTCAAGCTAACTAAAAAGACGGAATTTGATAACAAATTGAACGTTTTGGTTGTGATGCAGTGATCACATATATCGTGCAAACAATCGCAATTACATTAAGGTATCACCCATAATTATAAACAACTTACTACGTATCAACATTGACTTAAAACAATTTACAAGAATCTACGACAAGTGCCAGTATATCTTTCGGCAATTTTTTTGTTTTATACATATTTAGCAGGCATTAATTTGTACCACCATATCCACCATATCATATAATATGATATGGTGATAAAAAGTAATGCCTGCTAAAAATGTATAAAACATACACATTTGCTGCAAGAAATACTGGCACTTGTCGTAGATGATACAACAGAAGGGCATTTCAAAATATGTTATCTACCAGCAGGCCCTTGGAACCAATTTAGTCTGGCCAGGGCGTAAAACCAGACGTGGGGCAAGGGGCGGAGCAAGGGAGGGAGTGAGGGGGATAGCCCACACCCAAAAGTGCTCTTAATTAGCTTTATGATGCCTATTTTCTCGCAGTGTGTTTGCAGTGACAGGATGAGCTGGAATTCTATACAGGGTGGCCCAAAAAAAAAGAAGGAAAGGGGCACTTCCCAAAATATAGTAACAAAATGATTATGTCCATCGGATAGGGTTTTGGAATAGGTTTTCAAATGAAAAACGAAATCAAGAACAGTCATTTTGGTCGTGTAGTTTTTTTGTTTTAGGGCGCTGTAAGTGACACCACATGTGTCAGGTTCCCATTTTTGTCATTTTTTACCAAGTCAGTGCCTGATGAATCGCACTTACTGCCCGTCATAGCATCGAACAACTATGCCCATTCTCTCGGTACACAGGTGAATGCACACTAACAATGGCGCGCGTTTTGCTCGTTGGCCGATGCTATGACGGACAGTAAGTGCGATTTATCAGGCACTGACTTGGTAAAAATTGACCAAAATGGGAACCTGACATGGTGTCACTCACAGCGTCCTAAAATAACAACTACACGACCAACATGACTGTTCTTGGTTTCGTTTTTCATTTGAAAAGACACCCTATCCGATGGACATAATCATTTTGTTACTTTATTTTGGGAAGTGCCCCGTTCCGTTTTTTGGGGGGCCACCCTGTATAGTCGGGATTGCAGCTATCCTTGTTATTGCCATTGCCATTGCCATTGCCATTGCTCTAGTCACTGCCCTTTATTATATACGCCATGATCCTATAAATATTGAGCCGGGTAGTCGTAAAGTTATGGACCTTATACATACCCTGCGAAACATGATTATGCATTTTTTAAATATCTATATCTGATATTGAACTCCGATAATAAATATATACATGTATAATTTGTCACCAAGACAGAATGTTAAATGACTAGTTGGATTAACGTTCCCACAATCAAATTGCGCACGTTTCAGACGAATGCCTGACTGACATGAAAATATTGCACCTTTTCCAACTATTTTGAATAAATTCTACTTTAATTCATCGTATAAAATCCAGCCTGAGAGAAAATGGCGGATCTTGCAAATGAGTTGGCTCATATCAACGGGCACCATTTCTACAAGGGTCGCCTGTACCCTAACATCACCTTGGATTCAAGCATCGAAGCTCTGCAGTCGTTTACCGTGCGTCCAGATGATGTGTGGGTAGCGCCGTACCCGAAATCGGGTATGTTATAATACTGTGAACACAAGATTGAAAATTATTATTACTTTAATTTTGTTATCGGTAATATTATGAATATAAATATGATTATTACATTTTCTGACTTCCCTCTCACATCACCTTACTACCTTACACCAGTGGCGTTGCGACGGGGGGGGGGGGGGGGGGGCACGTACGTGCCCTATTCCCCCAAACAAATTGAAAAACGATCGAACATGCACATGAGGGGACATTTTTTGAAGAAAAAAAAAATAATTGTGCGTGCCCCCCAATCAGTCGGACCACACCACTTCACTGCTTTACACATTACAAATAAGGGTTCAAATTTGCACCATTAAGGGCGTAAAACGCTGCTACAGTAGCAGCACCCTCAAAAGTGTTGCTTTTGTAGCAGCTTTGTTTCTGGTGTGCAAGGGCCTTCCTGTTTGTTCGGCCGATTTACGTCTGCTGCATCCCTCATCCATTTCGGGCTATTCCCGAGCAAGACTTTAAAACAAAAGCGGGTGACATAACCTCTGACATAGCAACAACAGCAGTTATGTAACCCGCTTTTGTTGAGACCGTATGCAACGTCATTTTAACATTTTCCAGTGGGCATTAAAAGAAGGCTATTTCGTTCCTCTCATGACTGGTGTAAACGTTACTTGGCAGTCTTCACCCGTCTGACAGCATGCTAGTGGCGATCTCTGTTACCTTTTGTGAGGTTTCTGGCTAAGAAAATTGGTTGATTTTCCTCTCTACGCATACTTCAACTTATAGCTGTAACTTCTTCTATAGAGTAATTTTATATAGTGATCATTCTGCGATTAAATAATAATATGAAACATTAGGAGATCTTATTGATGCAACGATCAACACAAATCTTCGCAGTTCTTCACAGCTGCACCATTCTTAATCTTCTTTTATGACTTTGTTTGTTTGTCGAGAACAGGCACACACTGGATGTTAGAAATCGTTCATCTCGTTCATGCAAAAGGCGATTTAGCAAAGGTCGACCGTTCCACGTCAAGAAACTGCATCGAAATGATCGATGCAAGTCAAGAGATTCCGCTGAACCGCGAAGAAGAGCTCGCTCACCCGGTAGACATGTCGCCATTCCTGGATATCGTGGCAAGAGCGCCCTCAAACTCACCCAGGGTTGTCCAGACCCACCTCCACCTGGAGGCGTTGCCACCGACGCTCCTCGACACTGCAAAGGTGATATAACACAACAAAGTGCGAATGGATTCTAATTAAATGTACGCAATTTAAAGTTAGCGAGGATAGCTAATGACGGGACGGGACTCCTACCGAAATTCATCCGAACCATAGTAAAGTTTTACCCCCTACCCAGTCAGAAATAACCAATGGAATTATTCGAAAGGGCGAATAGAACACAATTATATTGCATCTTATTTCATTGTTATATGTACAGTATATATATTTTTTTCTTCAGGTGATCTATGTAGCTCGTAATCCCAAGGATGCTATCAACTCGATGTGGAACTTCGTCGGCAAGACCCCCAGAACTCGCCACACATGGGAAGGGATGTTGGAAGAATTCCTCACTGAACGTAAGTATTTTAGAGGCATTACGTCATCGTTTCGAGGGTGATTTTCAAAGGGCTCTACGTGCGCTCTATGACGGAGCCGTTAGATGACATGGAATATATTTCTTCCATAACACGAGACAGTCGTTCCGACGGCTAGTATACTCTGAGGTAGTCAGAAAAATCCACCTCGTTATGAAATGTCCTTACCGAGTTGGAACTATAAGGTGTTCGTACTGTGACGGAGCAAAAGGAAAGGGCTAGAAACCAGCCGCACCATATACATGGGCCACTCGGAGGCCACTCGGTAACGTAGGTCGGTAATTGTCGGTAAAAAGTTGGACAAAATCTGCTTTGAAATTGACTCTTTGAGCAACATTTTTTTTTTTTAAATGAAAAAGCGTATAACCCCCAATTCAATTCATCCGATCATGCACACTGTGTGCAAAACTCCGCACGCGAGCGGATCGAACGTGTAGCCATATCTCATACATGGTGGATACGGGCGAACAATCTGTGAAATTTTGGCCGAGACGCAACGGCGCGCATGGAACTTTCAACTCATTATCCTTAACTACGGGAACCGGGTGGGATATGTACAAAGTCTATGGGGATTTTTTAGAAACTCGAATAGAACGGGTTAAGGTTCAGATTTCCCTATACACCCTCTTTTATGTATACCTTTTTAACTATATTGATCAAGTAGTATGAACATATTGTCATCATCATTTACTGTAGCCGTTTTATTTTACAGATGCCATGTTTGGACCATGGCCAAAACACGTCGAAAGCTACTGGAAAGCTAGGGAAAGGGACAGTGTTCTTTTCTTGTTTTACGAAGATCTCAAAAAGGTATTACAAATTTGTTAAATTCAAGTTAATTCAGCCTTTGATGAAATCAATTCGCTCTGACCCATTAATAAAGACTACAACCATGAAATACAACACGCGTAATTGGTCTTCTAAATATCTGATTAGAACCACTTGGCACAATTTACTACACTATGTTGGCTTGAATAATGCCTGCTGATCAGGGATAATATTATCAATAAAACATTAATATTATTAATAGTAATGTTTTATCATCGCTTAGAATTATCATATTACATCATTAAGCGGCAAAGGTAATATACTACAATACCATTATGAGCCGGGTGACATACCATTTTAGGGGCACGATCAAGGAAACACGTATCGTGTCACAAAATAGATCTAGAGAAAAATCGGTTATATAAAGTTAGAAATATATTTGCTTTTCTTTAACATATATATACTCTTCCTAGGAACCTTTCATACAAATACAACGAGTCGCAGATCACCTAGGGGTACATCTCTCGGACGATGAGTTGCAAAAGGTTGTAGAATATAGCTCGCTGTCCCAAATGAAGAAATCATACGCCAACGCAAAGCCACGAAAACCCACCAATCTGCCAGAGAGGGAAGAAACGTCGTTCCTCTTTCTGAACAGAGGTAAAGCAGATAAAAAACCAACGCCGTTAACACTTTCAGTTCTAGAGTTGCAGATTTTATATAGATATAAACTACATATCCCTGATATGTTTGTGGCATGAATGTTATGCGTGACCAAATTGGTGGCTTTTCCGGGAGACGGGTACATTACAATTCTCTCATAATTCTCACTGTCCACCATCTCTCTGTCTGTCTCTATGACATTATATTTGTTCTGTCTTTGCATTAGGTCGTCACCATCTCCCCTCTCACCCCATTGTCTCCCCCTCCTTCCATTTCTTCCTTTCCTCTCCCCTCACCCCCTTTCCCCTCCCCCTCCTTCCATTTCTTCCTTTCCTCTCCCCTCACCCCCTTTCCCCTCCCCCTCCTCCTCTGCCTCCTCTAGATATCCCTCTCTTCCCCCTCTCCCCCTCTCCCCCTCTCTCCCTCACCCTCCACCCCTTTCTCCCTCTTTTGTTATACTCTCTGCCATATTCACGATTGACGTTATTGAATGTTTTGTCTGTTTCTTCTTTGTTGTGTAGGCATCATCGGAGACTGGAGGAATCGGTTTACCGTAGCACAGAATGAGAGATTCAACGAGTGGTACCACGATCAAATGGCTCATTTGGATATTCCTATTCAGTTCGAATAGATTAAAGTCATTGCGACGTCGTGCTAGATGGCGCTTTTCAGAGATCAGGGCGACGCCATGTTGTACATACGCCGCGCACTCTGTATCATACTCGGGAGGGGAGGGGGGGGGGGGGGGGGGCAGCACAATAATTTGAGAAAGACAATAGAAAACATAAGTATGCCAATGTTTACAATATATATAAATACATAAGGTGTGGCCCCCAACAATCAGTCCGACCTAGCAAGGCCATTGAGCATACTCTTTAATAGAGTTGCATACATAGAAATATTATAACGTGTTTATGTTAAATGGTGTCGAACTTCTTTCACAGTGAACCTATTAATGTATAAATCAGCATGGGTTTTTTTTTTATGGCAGGTTAACAATCATTTATCACTTATGTAAATATTGCACTTATTTGTTAATGTAAAATTAAATGCTACAACTTATGAAATGGTTGAAATATTATTTGGATATTTGTGGAATGACTGGCCTCGACTGGCAATCTTCGCTTCTGATGGTGGCTTTTTGCAACTATACATTTTACTATTCTTTCAATTGTGATTGTATGTAATTTGTGTTATTTTGTTAACGATATTGGGTAATTACAATTAAAGTATATCATTTAGTTGAAATCACAAAATATGAGAATTATACATCAATAGAGAGCTAGAGGCTAATACTGTTTATGTCCCATACCCCACGATATCCTAGTACAACAGCAAAATGAAACCCCATCGCAAGAATCGAAAACAAGCGCTCTTAGGACTTAAAAAACGCCAATGTTTTGATGACGTCAGGCATGGGAGAGAATGATTGTTAGCAGACGATGTCTCATTACGAATCTACACAATCATTAGTGCACTCATATTGCCTGCTAAACGTTTATTCTTGCCACGAAAGCGCATTTATTTCTTGACATTTTCTAAATAAGGTTTACCTCGACTTATACACAATAATCATTCACTCGGAGACATTTTAGGAAAGAAAGACAAATTCAATGAAGTAAGTCAAATACCGTCCTACTCAGTATCTGCTTGAAAGACCCGCCGAAGTCTGGGCACGATTATATTGGCCCATTGTTCAACAG
>JBAMJV010014465.1:0-30426 GCA_037951105.1 Echinarachnius parma
GCGATAAATCAAAGAAGAAATTACAGAACCAAGTTGTAAAAGGGAAGGGATGGGATCCATACATAGTTAGATGTAATGAAATTATTGGTGTATTCTTCTCGTTGCACAACCTATATTATGGATGCTGATAATATGGAAACCAAAGCTTGCCCCTTATTATTTTAGAACGTCTAAGGAGAATCAAAACATATTGCGATGGATCAACCCTCTACAAACTCGACCCAGTGAACAACCTGCTGTGATAGATAATAGAAGAAATGTTGAACATTTTAAACAGAAAGTGATGAGACCCATACATTGTACGATGCAATTACATGTACATTATTAGTGGATTCTTTATGTTGAACAATTTTTCATTTGTGAATGCTGATATCGAAGCCAAAGCTTACCCCTTATTATTTTAGAACCTGTAAGGAGAATCAAAGTAGATTGCGATATGGATCGGCCCTCTCCAAACTCAACCCCTGAACAACTTGCTGCGATAGAACGGACTCTTGACTGAACGTTTTAAACGGGGAGAGATGAAACCTGTGTAATCGCACTGAGATGTGTTCTTTTTATTTGTGAATGCAAAGATTACCCCTTATTATTTTAGAACATGTAAGGAGAAACAAAGTAGATTGCAATGGATCGGCCCTCTCCAAACTCAACCCCTGAACAACTTGCTGCGTTAGAACGGAACCTGACGGAAATTGTTACACGGGGAGAGATGAAACCTGTGTAATCGCATTGAGATGTGTTCTCTTTATTTGTGAATGCAAAGCTTACCCCTTATTATTTTAGAACATGTAAGAAGAAACAAAGTAGATTGCGATGGATCGGCCCTCTCCAAACTCAACCCCTGAACAACTTTCTGCGTTAGAACGGAACCTGACGGAAATTGTTACACGGGGAGAGATGAAACCTGTGTAATCGCATTGAGATGTGTTCTTTTTATTTGTGAATGCAAAGCTTACCCCTTATCATTTCAGAACTTGTAAAGGAGAATCATAGTAGACTGCGATGGAATCGCCCAACCCAAACTCAACCCCTGAACAACTTGCTGCGATAGAACGGCACCTGACGGAAACTTACTACGGGGGTACACGAGATCCTGCAATGGAGATCCACGAAAGCAAGTAAATATACACATATTATATTTGACTTTCAATATTCAAAGTCTATAAATTATAAATGTGTATTTTGTATGTCTGCCATGGGCCCATAATGCTGGTACATGTGTTAGTGAAACCCTTTTCGCCCCTCCCTTTAAACAAAATAATGTTGGAGCTTATCAAAATGGATGCTTAAATTGTCATTCCATAAGTTTGGGGCACACTCTATGTAAATCCTCATTTAACGATGATTATGTTCGCTACTGTCTGGTCATATTTTCAAAACATGTAAGGGAGGTGCGCTTGCAGTGCTTTACCTTAATGATCATTGATACATTACTACTTGGGTGATTTAATAATAATTCAATTTTCTTTTTAGATGGCTGGCAAAATGTGCCGACAGAGTGACAGAAGGGAGGTCTAACCTGCGATGGCTCGTTCCACTGTGTGAGAAATCACCCGCAATGAAATGGTATGTGAAACTAACGCCTTGGACCAACCAGTTGCGGTATAATTAAAATGATTATCAAGTTAAATTGTCTTGTTTTCGTGTATGTTGTGCCATTATTTTGTGTAACATGGCACTTTTACATGATTTCACTTGTGTAGGCCTTAACGCCGATTATTATATATTTATCAAACGGTCTGATTTACCGTTTCTGATTCTAAGTGGAATTGTCTTTGATGGGCGATAGTTTCATGAGATTTTGTTTGGTTTTGTCCTATATATAAAGGTTATATGACCAGGGGCATCACGTGATCGGAGCTGAACTGGTCGGTAAAGCAATCGAGGAGTTTTTCGACAAGTACGACATCAAGTTCACCAAGTCGGACTTGCCCGGACTGAAATTCGGCTGCCTTTACCAGGTAAGTACCAAAGCGCATTCGATTAATTATGTTTTTCAATTTTTAGATTAAAGGTGCACTTGTAAAGTGTCTAACTCCACAACTAACTAACTAATAGATATGACGATATCTATCATTGATAATCATTCAGCTCAAGAGCGTTATGAACGGTCATAAACCTCGTACACGTCATACAGTAATTCGTAGTAAAAGCTGACGCAAATGTTCGCTTTTTTAACCAGGAAAGCAGTGTTCTTTCTCAATGAAATTTTCACACATCATTCGTACATATCTTTCAATGATTTTGGTATAGGATTGAAGTCTCAAATATCATTTTGGGCAATATCTGACACTTTACAGGTGCACCTTTAAGTGAAATAAATGAAGCAAAATATAACCGTAAAGACAGTCCGTATAATAATATACAATTGTCTTTCCTTTCAGAGCGAGGACAAGAAAATACAGATCTTCAAATGCAACTTTTTCGATATAACACGGTAAGTGACTAAGTGCTTACTCAAGTAAAGTCTTTGATTTAAATTTGAATATTCCATGCATTGCTGTTTTACTTCCATGATAATAAATTACAATTGTATGAAAATGTAAAAAACATATGATGATAAGTACATTGGATTAGTTAATTTATCTTGTTATAAAGTTATTGCATGTGCATTAAAGATTATAACAAGTGTTATTTAAAACTCGGGCTTTCATTGATGTGGAGCTAAACGCAGTTTCAATGGAAAACATTCGAAACAGAGACTAATTTTCGTAATATAATAATTAGTATACTTCGATTGTAAATTGGTATTCATTGTCATTGATTTGGAATAAAAGGCGAACTTATTACGCTACAGTTGCTTGAACGTCCCAACGACCAATAATAATAATAATAATAATAATAGAGATTTATATAGCGCATATTGCAAAGAGCCTCTCAGCGCTTAAACAAAGTTACATAAAATTAATAAAACTAAATTTTAGGGTATATAATTATATTAACAAAGAATTAACGATCACAAAAGGCTAACTTAGACAAATGAGTTGTTAACCTCAATTTAAAAGTATCAACATTATGAGAAGTGCGGATATTGAGGGGAAGATTGCTACTAGATATACTAGTACACCCCTCGTGAAACTCTTTAAAACAAAAAAATACAAAAGTTTGTTACTCGATTATAATCATTACTCAATAAATGAATATCAATACAGATAAATATTGACCATACTTTCGATATGTTAACTGTTTACTTTTGCCAGTGATCTGATTGGGGGGACCCATCGACGCTGTGTGGGATCGCGGCTCACTGCAGGCCATAGCTGGAGAAGACAAGAAGAGGTAATGGAGAGGTCATGTAGAGGACATTAGAGGTCATGTAGAGGACGTATGTAGGAAGTGCAGAGGTCACGTAGAGGACATAATAGAGGTCGTGAAGATGTCATGTAGAGGCCGTATAGATGTCATGTAGAGGTCATATAGAGGTCCTGTAGAGGTCATGTAGCGGTCATAATTATGTGAGGGGTCCACAATTGTACAAGCATTGCTTTTTAGTGGACCCCTCTTGTTTCCAATATGTATATCTCTATTTTGTATAAATTGTAATAATTCATTTGTAATGTTTTGTTGGAAGCAAGAATAAAATTGAATTGAATTGAATATAGGTCTTGTAGAGGTTATGTAGAGGTCCTGTAGAGGTTATGTAGAGGTCCTGTAGAGGTCATGTAAAATACATGTAGAGGGCATGTAAAGGACATTTAGAGGTCATGTATAGAGGCCATGCAGAGGCCATGTAGTGGTCATTCAGAGGACATGTAGAGGTCATGTAGAAGTTATGCAAAGGTCATGTACAGGCCGTGTAGAGGTCATGCGAAGGTCATACATGTATAGAGGTCAGGTATAGAGGCCATGTAGAGGTCTTGTACAGTACTTCATGTAGAGGAACACAGCCTAGCATGGCATAATTTACATTTATCGGTACTTAAATTAATTAGCAATAAAAACTAAGTTTTAATTGATAATTGGCGAAAATGTTTATAGCCACTACATCATCTGGGCACCAGCAAATATTAAATTACCCCGAACAACAATCATATGCACAGGTACAGTGAAGTCATCCTTTGCTGCTACCACCATCTGGGAGGATTCTTTCAAGAGACATTTGAAGTGACAGAAGTGGTGAGAAGAGCAGCAGAAAAAGGAGAGTCGCAGACGACTGCATCAGAGACAGCAGATGCAGCCTGTAGCCATGGTGACAAGGAATCTCATCAACTTGAGGCGGAAGAGAGTCTTCTCACTCAGTTACTCCTGCCATTTTCCAAGAACTTTACGGTAATATCCATATTTTGTTTTGTTGTATTATTACTAACATTGGTGGTGGTGGTGGTGATGTGGTGAAATACATTTCATATCAGTTTTATTATTAACACATGACTTCAATTTGGAGAATTTTCAGCCGTTCTTTACGAATTTTGATCAAACAAACGTTGTTTTCCATTTTCTAACAGTAGCACTTTTTCCTCTACCTCGCTAAAATATTACTTTGAACATATTGAAGCGCCCTCTAAACCCCCGAGAAACCTTACAAATCTTTTACTCTGCTTTTAATTATCATTGCTTTATCTCTCTCTATATAATATGTTGACCATGTGTTACAGCACGAATATCCATATTTCTCCCTGCACAGGTGAGAGATGCAGCATTGAAGTCCTGGCCACCGAGTGCTGGAAGGACTGGGAAGGCCATCCATGTGATCAGGACCAACTCCCGTCTGCGACAACACCATCCGCCTTATCACACTCATCAAGTAATCAGTCTGTTGTGCAGTGGCGTAGCAAGGGGGCACCTGCCCCCCCCCCCCCCCAGGGGACTGGGAGGGCCGTCCGTGTGATCAGGACCAACCTCACGTCTGCGACAACACCATCCGCCTCACCACACTCATCAAGTAATCAGCACATTGCGGGACCAAATCAAGGAAGTTGCAGAGCGATTTTCTTGCAATTCTGTTGAATACTTCGTCTCACTATATTGTTGTATTTTATTTTCTGATTTCGAAAATAACAAATCGATTAAACAATTAAACAAGCAAACAAATAGCACAAACAAACAACAAACAAACAAACATTACACATCTGCTGGTGTGCGTTGCGTGCCAATGAGACAATGGGCACACATGTCAGATTCAATATATATAACAGTTTCCACGCTGCTGACCGCAAGCCAGGTATAGGTCATATTCAAACGTCACTTTGAAATAATATTTTTGCGTTTTGCACCATTCGATATAATATACTCAAATATTAGTAGTTGTATTATTATATACAGTACATGTATATCTGAGGCTGTATATTAGTATTGCTTACAATGGTAGTTTTTAACTTGTAATTCGGTATGTCATATTATTTGGCCTGTTTTCTTGATTGATGTACACAGCCTATACTTGCACTTATGCTAACATCATTGTCAACTATTATATTGTGTTTTTTTTTCATTGTGTATTAGTTATTGTTATTTTGTTTAGAAGAAAAATAACTTTCAACTTAAATCAAATCAAATAAAAATTGTCAACATGGTTTTGCTTGTTAGGCAAGAGTTTTTGTTAAAAGGGATAGTTGAGTTTTGGTATAGAGGGCGCTACACAAAATAGATAATGTGAGATAATGAAAAACTGAGTGTCAAATTCGAAAGAGCATACAATCTTAATGACAGAATAAACTTTATTGGATCAAAATCGGTTCAGAAATGGCTGAAATATCCATAAACATAACCATTTGTAATAAATGTGGGGCCCCACAATTATTCGATAATTTTGAACCAGCCGTTACAAAATTGTTTAAAATGCTTCCTCTTTTCAAAAATTGACAAAAGAGGTTTTTAAATAGTTGTTGAGTATCTCTCTATCTAATCACTATTTCAACAAAACATCACATGCACAATATTTTATTTTAAATGGTTGAAACCGATGAGGGTTTAGAGAGCGCCCTCTTGGAGGGTAAACATAATTTGTTTTCTCAAGTGTGTTCTTGTTTGTGTACAATTATTGGGGGCATGTACCCCAGTGCCCCCCCCCCCCCCCCCCCACCCGTAGCTACGCCACTGGGTTAACCTGTCATTATGTGCGAGGTTTCGCGTCCAAAGATGGCAGAAACGACTGGTGTAAGCTTACGCTGCTCGTGTGATAGTCTTCTTTGACATTCGTTCCTGCAATTCAGACGCCTGGCCTGGTCACTAAGCCTAAGACAAAATATAATTATGCAAATTATGTAAAGAACAAATCAGTACTGACTGTATTAAATTCGTCTGCATGTATTCAATAGTATAGCTAGTAAATGACATGATAATTATATAAAATAAGATAATTTGTTTTGGACCCAAATGGACATGATGGAAGAACAGGACTAATTTTTAAATGTTTTTGAAACGGGCTATCCAACCGATTTTCTATAACATATTTACGTATTTCATGATTTTAAAAAGCGCTATGCGTTATATTTGTATTTGAACTTGGTATGTACGTAAACTATAATGAATTTCGGGAATTAATACATACCTAACGACTGGGGTAAATCCCGCCGTAAAAATTAATAATATAGGAATTGATGTTATGATTGTAGTCTGCTTCAGCTTTTTAAAGTTACTCCCTATACATAATGTGCATGCATATATCGTATAAAGCATTCATGTTATATCCACAATAATTATGCAAACGTTTTTTTAATATTGAAATTATTTGAGGTAGATTAGTTATTAGTTTGTATATATTATGTATGATTATTAATGCATACTTAGTAATCAAAAAGCTGTTTATGTTCATCGTTGCCTATATTCATAAATTTTGACCATGAAGAGAAATCAATCAAATCATTAGTAGATTGTAGTTATTGTAAAAGTATTTTCTTCATTATCGCACCAAAGATGCCAATAAAAGAAGATGATAACGCTAAGACGTCACCAAAATGTACTACATAGTCATTATTTGTGTCGTAAAACTCAGTGCCACTATAAAAGATATTGCTATCCGGCGGGGGGGGGGGGGGGGGGGGGGGCTGGAAAGATGTGCCAATGCATATGTACAGTTATATGGGATATGTATTTCGTTATTTATGGTTTTGTCCTAGCCATGGGGCACATGGGATAAACAATTCTACAGAGGAAAATTGTCCACCCCAAAACAACAGTTGACTACAACAACAATATGTACACTACTATTACTACAACTACAACTTCTACAACAACTACAGCAACAACTATAACAACTATAATAAAGCAATTAAGCCAAAGCAACACCATCCCATTATACAATTGTAATTATAAAAAGTTTGAATCATCGGGGAGAAAGTGCCGTAGACGGGTTGGCTTGTTATTAGGACTTTTACAGACGAGTTCACAACGTCTGCGACCGACATTTAGCGTCACAATTCGAGAGACGCAGTCAGAGTAAGACACAGAGTAATGCCCGGCGCAGTCAGAGCCGACTCGCCCCGATCCGACTGACTTTTAGCCTGATTAACTCAGTATGTGCTGCCTCAGGACTCCGTTTTTCCAGTCAAGTGCCAGTCGGAGGTCATTCGAGGCCGATTCAACATGTTGGATCGGCTCCGAATGAGCGAAACTGAATCTAGCCTGACTGAAACCCAGTCGGATCGGGTCGAGTCGGCTCTGTCTGCACCGGGCTTAATACCCGGCGCAGACAGAGCCTACTCAACCCGATCCGACTGGTTTTCAGCCTGATTAACTCAGTATGTGCTGCCTTAGGACTCAGGTTTTTCCAGTCAAGTGCCAGTCGGAGGTCATTCAAGGCCGATTCAACATGTTGGATCGGCTCCGACTGAGCAAAACTGACTCTAGCCTGACTGAAAACCAGTCGGATCGGGTCGAGTCGGCTCTGTCTGCGCCGAGATTAATGCCCTCCGCACACAGAGCCGAATCGACCCGGTTCAGGTTCAGCTCAGTAGGCTATATACGTTGCGTCAGGATTCCTGTTTTGCCGGTCAAGAGCCAGTCGGAGATCATTAGAGGCCTATTCAACATGTTGAATCGGCTACGACCAAAGTCTTTGCTTTTGTTTTACAACATTTAGAACAATCTGATTGATTGGTGAAAATGGAGAGCGCTGCTAAAAGCAATTATTATTCTGCTGCGTCATTTTTACATGATTTAATGCAATGTTGAAGCGATTCGTGTTTTTTTTCTCCGACTGTTATATATTTTTTAACATTTTGTATAATTTGTTTGTATTATTTCAGAAACGATATTGTGATGTCATTGCAGGACATAACGACCGACGAAGACCAGAAGAGGTAACATGGTGACACATTGGGGTAGCTATACGGGGAGGGGGACAGCGCCCCCCCCCCCCCCCTCCCCCCCCCCCTCCACACCCGTTTCATATCTGTTGCATTGTCATATGCCATATTTCTGCCTTGAGATGATGGAGAGCTCCTGCACTAGGATGAATTGAGAACAAGTAGGGTGTGTAAGCCAAAATCAACATTATGAATATTTACTGTCCAATAATTGGAACCTAACAACACCGATAGTATATAACATGCCATAATATATGGAATAAATGTAATGAAACGTGCAGATACCAATAACCTGGGTCGTTTATATATAATTTGTATATATAAACTCTTCTTTCCAAGTTGTTTTTTTTTGGTTGAGGGGCAGGGCAATTTTTACTTCGTCAGGGGACCGATGGGGATGGAAACAAAATTTGGGGGATATTCATAATTATGCTAGTTCATGTATTAATCCATTGATCAAACCAGCCTAGCTTCCACCTCTCTGATTGAATCATAAACGCACACAAATGCAGTTACGGAGAGGTTATACTTTCGCTGCTAGCACCATCTGGGAAGATCCTGGTCAAGACATTCAAGAAAACAGGAGAAAGAACCGGAGAAGGGCGGAGAAGGGACGGGAGGAGGAACCGGAGAGGCAACACCAGAAGCACCACGTACAACCGAATCCGAGGCATCATCGACTGCCAGCGGAGAGCCTGAACAACATGATCGGGGTGGATTCGAAGTACGATCAGTTACTGCTGCCGTATTTCAAGAACTTTACGCTAATTCATGGGGCTTTTGGGCACAGTTATCACTTACAACTTTGCACTATCCAATATTTCCTCTTACTCTCTGAACAGGTGCAAGATGCATCATCGATGTCCTGGCCAAGAAGTACTGGGGAGGCACGTGTGACATCGTGACGGAGGACCAACCACACTTTTGTGTCAACACCATCCGCCTCATCACACTCAAGTGACCAGTTCCAGAACAAGAATACACTAATGAACAAACACAGAGTGCCATAGTGTCAACACACTATGCCAAAACACACTGTGAACAAAGTGTGAACAGACTGTGATCACACCATGTACAAAGTGTAAACACACTGAAAAAAAGTGTGAACACACTGTGAACAAAGTGTGAACACACTGTGAACAAAGTGTGAACACACTGTGAATAAAGTGTGAACACACTGTTAACAAAGTGTGATCACACTGTTAACAAAGTGTGATCACACTGTTAACAAAGTGTGAACACACTGTGAACAAAGTGTAATCACACTGTTAACAAAGAATGAACGCACTGGGTAGACCATGTTACATTCGACCATTTTAACAGTGTTGACACTCATCACATTTACACACTGTGAGCACCATATCATCATAGTGTGATGCACAATGTGAGCACAATACATGTAGTTTACACACTGTGAGCGCAGGATAAATCACAGTGTGTTCATAGTGTGTGTTTACATTGTGATCAGTGTGATGAGTGCCCGATGAGTGTTGACACTGTTCAAATGCTCACATATAACAGTCTACAGTGTGTTCACACTGTGTTCTGCCCAGTAGGGTAGGGGTGAAGGGACGTAGCCAGCATGGAGAGTGGAGACAAATTTCTTTTCTATTATTTAATTAATACTTTATGGACAACGGAAGAATAATTGAAATTTAATGGAAGCTATACAATTTGATATGTAAATATAATGTCTCGCAGCATTTTATCGGTCCTTCTGTTCATTAATGTACACAATACAGCTAAGCATGGTAATCAGTATGTCATCATTTCATTTTCAGCAAGGTTTTAGTTTGTTAAGCAAGAATGCAAGACACATCAAAGACCTTATTGGCATATGAACTTTGGCCCTAACAACATCAGTGAATTTAACACACGATCGCTAGTTTCAGATACAGTAATACATGTGTATACTAGTGACCACCTAAGGGAAACAAGAAAAGTGGGCCATTGTAGACAGGTGACCTCTATAAACAGGTTTCATAGAATTGTTTTTCTTTCTGTGGCTACTATAGGCAGGTTGACCCATATGACAGGTATGACTGTATGGGTTAAATTCAGTCAATGGACTAAAGAAATCATGTCAAATTATAAGAATCTAAATGATACCTGCTGGTTAGAATTTGGGTGTAACATATTTGTATAGTATAATTATACAAATTTGCAAATTCTGACATTTTGCTTGTAAAAGACTTCATGAGGAGTTCAAAAAGAAATCATGATAATTTGATAATGCATACTCACGACATGGTTGCGTACCTGCAAATATTGGGAACTTTAAATATTTGATCAAGAATATGTACACCTCCATTTGTTTACTGAACAAATGAAAATGTGTTGTATTACATACAGTTCATGCACTTTGAACAGTATGTTCAGACAAAGAATACAAAAAGGGAGAAATCTTTCTGTCATACTTTACTCTTTTTGTTGTGTCACAGACCACCGATGTTAACAACCATTTCAGCATCCTTTGTAACTCAGTGTAAATTACTAGGACTATTATGTTTGAACATCTGCATTATTTCTACATGGAATACATGATTGGAAGTGGGTTCGACACGTAAATTGCATGCATCGTATTCATAAAACCACCCTGGCTTTAACAGTTCAATTCTTAGTCTAGTTTAGATAATAGGGCAAAGAATGCAACAAGCGATTATTTTAGTTGCCATCTAGGGTTAACTTGGTATGATTGCCCTGATAGGCCCTGGTATGCAAACAAATGTTAGCCACTTAATTTCTTCCAGTCAAATAGCTTGGTTAAAAACAATTTGATAAGTAGTTGTATGGGTATGGTGCTGTGTAAATAGTAAAGATAACAGAAAAACAAATCTGCTGGCTTCTGTTTACCGACATTTAACCTAATACAGGCTAAGTTGTCTTTTTGAGTATGTTACCTAACAGTATATAACAGTATGGGATAATAGAAACTTTTTCAATTTGAACATAGACATAGTTGACTGCTAAATATGACATCACCTTGTAGCATTGCTAGAAATTAACCCTTTTGCCTTGAGGCCCAGTTGGGCAAGTAAAACAAAATTGTCAACTTCTAGTGGCCCAAAACAAAGAGAAACATAACAAATTTTGTTACATTTGCTTGCCCGATTGGGCCAGTAGAATTTAGGATCAATTAAAATTGGTGGCCCAAAGCTTATTTTTAGTGGCCCCGGGCCAATGCTAATTTCGAGCACTGCCTGCAATACATATATGCATCCTGCCACTTCACACATCCACTGGCTATATGAAAATGCTGGGCCACTTTGGCTCTGATGTTATCCTCAATCCAGCCGCATTTCTCACCTGCGTTTGTCACAACTTACTCATGAAGTGAAATCAAAATTGCACTGAGCAAGAGTCAATATGTAGGGTCAAAATGATGGGCATGCCATCGCTGATTCCATATTGCCCAGGTACCCGAAGAGTAGGATGATGACGACAAAACACATGAAGTCTCAAAATTATCTCTCTTTCTCATATTTCAATTGTCTTTGAGAACAAATCAATCCCACAGTCTGATAGCTTGTTCTTTTCAAAAGTCTCAAAGTGGATACTTGACGTAGCTGAGTAAAGTTTAATGAGATTGGCACCGATTCCCGACGAAGTAAGAACACCAAGATCGGCGAAGAGTAACGTAATGAAGGCTGGTGGTGTGTGGTCTCATTTTAGAATCTCTCTGTTTCACAATATGTCTTCAAAATGAATCCACCCCACACAAATTGCTGCTCTTTTCAAAAGTCTCAAAGCGGATACTTTACGTAGCTTTTCATACATCATAGGTAAAGTTTGATGAGTTCGTCGCTGATTCCAGACGGAGTAAGAACGCCAAGATCGGTGAAGAGTAACGTTATATAGGCGGGTGGCGTGTAGTCAATCAGCGGGTGCTCGTGGTTAAGGTCCACATTGTTCTTCAACCTTGAGGCTGGGTACTATATATCAAAAGGGAAAAATAACAGAAAAGAATATTTCTGAGGGCTACTCTTTAAGTTTGTCTGCATCAAACAAGAACTCTACACATACCACAGTGGTATGTGATTACCACATACTTTGCATCATGGGAGAACTTAACCCTAAAAGGGCCGGGGTGAGGGGTGGAATCCATATTTGTAGGAGTGTGCTGTAAACTTCCTCTTAATGGGACTTAGTAACATTGTCCAAATCCTAAAAATCCAATTGGAATTCTAGCGGCTCCCTCATACTTTGTTGTATTAGTATTAACAATAAAAGCATGGGACAGGTTTTGGTTTTTCAAATTTCCCTTTCATTAAAAAGATATTTACAATTGAAGTGTTCAGATGTTAAATTATCCATTGAAGGAGAAAACCGTGTACAAAGTGAGTGCAATGAGTTAGTGAATGTCACTTTGCATTTTTGCTCATTACTCGGCCATATTACGTCCATTTAACTTGAAATTTTCACACAACACCCAGTGGACATATCAGATAACAATACATTGTATCAACCACTCATCACTTTTTGCACATGTCAACAAAGTTACTAGATTCTTTAGTAAGGCTCTTCTTTTACCATGGAAACCTTTAAACCAGATATATTTCAATATGTCCTTTGTAAACTTTGTCTTCAATATTATTATATTTTTTAATGTACGGGGTATTTTGTATCTTTAGGGTATTTCATAGGTATTTTGTATAGTGTATTTCGTACAGGGTATTTTATTCCTATCGCAATGTAACATAATAACTGTTCCTAGTTTATTGTACAACTATATGTGTTTCAAAAATACTAATTTCATGTATATTTACCCAAGAAGATATAAAATGTACTTACTACTAGTGTTTGCATAGTTGATGTTATATCCTACATGAATGAAATCCTGTTCAGTGATTGGTCTACATAGCGTCATGTGACCAAACATAGTAATGCCCATGGAGAAAAATGTGCTATGCGTGACGTCATTCATGGAATAGTAAATGCTATTCCATGAATGACGTCATAGATGCCGGGTGATCATATTGAGCCCATAGAGATGCGTGTTATAGAACTTCCCTGCGAGCAGAGGTCTTGTTTGAGCTTGCGAAAGATGCTCGACGAGATTTCTCAAAGAGTTATTTTAAAAGAAATACAGCATATTTTCACTCGTGAATATCAATAAGTTCCAAAGAATATTCTAGAGATGCATTTCATGTATAACGTAACGGTATTCGAATTTAAAAAATACGACAATGGTGCACATTGTAGTTTTTGTACATCATTGTCCTTTTGGGTCGTGACACTTATTCGTCATTTAACAATCGGCCGCGGTGTGCACTGCACTAGCTGTATGTGTAATGTACGAATAACAATTTTCTCCATACAATTACACGTGTGTAGTATGTAAAGCAGGTTAATTATTCACTTTGATGCGCGCGTTTTGCATTTGGGTGCGCATTAGTTGTTAAGGCGCGTAACCATGAATGGAAAGATAGCGCAATACGCGCTCTGCGCTAGGACTATTGCGCAAAGGGGGTCAGCGTCACAAACATAACATAGTCAGTCCAGTGATGGTTCCATGATCAATGTTTTGTTTTTCTTTATATATTTCTTTAATTTAATTAAAATCATTTATTTTTGCGATGATTATGATTATGCGAAGGATATAAAACAAATATATCATGCACTATTTCGAGCCACTAGTGAAATTATGGATTCCTCGGTGACAGAAAAAGCACTATGTTCTTCGGGTCTGACCCTCAGAACATAGTGCTTTTCCTGTCACCTCGGAATCCATAATTTCAACTAGAGGCTCTCAGTGCATGGTATATTTGTTTAATATCTTTGTACATCAAAATGGGGGTGACTTTTAATGAAATTGTATATTTGAAAAGAAATTGTAGTTGGGTATAATTATCAATGCAGGAATGAATTTTTAATTTTAGGGAGCTACATTTCCAATCTGATGGATATCCAGAAATTGTTCACATAATACTCTAGATGGTAATTTTAGGGGCTTCTGACTGATTTCAGGAGGCTATTTTGAAAATTAGGGGGCAAATTCGCCCTCAGCCCCCGTATATTTCCTATCCTGATAACTATACATCTAAAATTATATCCTACAAGTAATTTTCAAAAGGCGGTTGATTATACATGTACATGAAATTGGATGGCTGTCTGTTTTGATTCTGTGTTTCTACAATATTGTCCTAAAATTTTACTTTCACAAAAAATATTTAATTGGGTTGAATTTTGTAAAAGAAAATGTTCAGTTTCAATAGTATGTATTTCACTTGTACCCGTTTTTACAAATGCATCAAATTACTTTTTGTGCTAAAACAAATACTGAAATAAAATCTTAATACTCAAATCATCTGTACTAGCGGCACCCGCGGAAATCCGCGATTTTTTTTTAGTCAGAGAAAAGCCATGTTGATTTTAATAATACAACGACCCCAGAAAATAATTGAAACGTCCCTATCCACAGGGTTAAAAGATGAAAGAGACATGGGCGGTTTTACCCCGCTCTTATGCACATGTCATTGCGATCGATGCTTGCAGTGAACATGATAAACCCGACCCATCGGAAATCCCCGGTACACTCTGTTTAAATGTTTACAATAATAATAATGAAAATATGATGAAATTGCATGCATGGCAAATCAAATACAACATGCACTCGATGCGTTTTCGTTGTTTTCTCTTTTATTGCGAAGTTAGTAGGTGATCACCTTCTCCCTTTTTTCCAATTAACAATAATAATTATGAAAATATGATGAAATGGTATGCATGCCAAACTAATCAAATACAACATGCACTCGTCGCTGCCCCCACCCCCACCTCCCATGTCTCCAATTGCCTGCATGACACATAACGCGTCGTGTCCCCTAAACAATTCATATCTGAGAAACCCGATGATATATACCTTTGAAGGGAATAAATATACATGCATTGCATAATAAATTAGTATAGATACCCCCCCCCCCCCCCCCCCCCATCTTTTCAGCTCCCCCTCCCCCTCACCCACAACGTCTTAGCTATACGCGGCTGGCTTCATACATCTTACCACATGTGGGCGCGATTATAGAATTGTGTGGTCAGCACATTGAACTTATACCACTAACATGGACATACTTCAATGGGTCAGCGGTCAAACTATGCAAATAAACACGCGGCCCGTGGGCCCGTGGTCGAAAGATGACTCCGATGCGTGTACACGGTTTTGAGTACTATGTTTTGAGTACCATGCGCAGCGAAATTCTAATTACTGAACCTTACGACTATTACACTACGAATACATGGCACCTCGCGTTGACAATTTTAGACTTACGGATCATATCGACCATTCGCGTGATAATGATATTTATATCTATCTAAAACTGGATATATTTGCAACTCGTAAACTTTGAATATGTTTCGTAATATATATATTGCTTTTTCAACTCCGTTTTATATTGTCGAACAAAGTTGCGGCGATAAATCTGTAGTCAATGCTCGGCGTCTTAGACGGGCAATGCTGCATTGCTGACTTTCCCTTTTCTTCGATCTGGACGACGACCACGGGGCGGGAGCGACTCGGGAATACCTTATTGTCCTCCGCAAAACGTATATCCTTCGATCCCGACGGTCGGGGAGTCGCCGAATCGTCGGGGTGAGGATATCTCGAGTGGGACACGATTCGGGGGTTGAAGCTTACCGTATTAATATAATAGATATCTTTGTTTGTATTTCATTTTATCTGAATATCTTACGGGTTCAGAGGATATATCTGCACAAACTTAATGTTTTACAAGCTATTCGCATTGACGTAATGAGCTCTGTGACCTGTGATTCCATTATCGAAAATTCTAATAAGATCATCCCCAAATCCATATACAGAGCTACCATGTTAAAAAGAGCTCTGAAATAACAAAACCATCTTATATCAAGGTGAAACCTCATTATAAAGAACTCTGATATAACAAAACCATCTTATAACAAGGTAATGTTAATGGTCCAGGAAAGCTCTTTATTTCTTTTAAAACTGATATAACAAGATACCTGAAGGTAATTTTCAAGGTCCCAAGGTCTTCATTATAAATGTTGGTATGCTAGTCGCAATTTTCCTTCAGCAAGAAAATGTATCCACATTTGCTGCTCTCCACCCAGGTGTATAAATGGGTACCCGGAAGGATGGAGAGGAATTACTTAGCACTGTGTGCACCTATGAGGTTGCCTGGCTGGAATGCTCCCCAGGGAGTGAACAATGTGCACTTTGTGTGCTGGATTGAGTGCAGTACGTATCTGATGACCGGGGTAATAATAGTGATGCGCCGCGAGCGTTGAAAGACGGAACGTGCGTTATATCAGTAGCCACCATTATTATTATTATTATTATTATTATTATATGTAATAAAATATATACAAATTTGGCAAAACGTTCTTGAGATACTGAAAGGGTTTAAGGGATGGAAGGAAAGATTGACAAACAACCCCCAAAACATATCTACTTCTATTTTGTCTTCTAGTAGTAATAAAATGAAATGAATCTCACCTTGTACTCATCTGGCACGTCTTGTTGGTTCAGTGGATATATCATCCGCACAAACTTGAAGCTTTCTGCGACCACATAGACGGGTTTGTTGGCAACCTTTGCACAAGTAGCTATCTGGTATGTGCCAATCTATGGGGACAAAAGAAATACACAAAAGTTCTTGTAAGTAATCAAATATCAACCAATAATTTGACAAAAACAATAACAAACATTAGGGACCAATTTTTACTAAATAAAGACTTATATAGGTGAGCCCCCCCCCCCCCCCCCCTCCCCCCAGGGAAAAAATTAAAAAATATTTTTCAGGGGCAACTTTTCCCTGCATGAAAGAGCAATGTCAAACTTGTTTTGAATTGAACTTAATGCACAATTACAGGGGCTCATTTCTGCTTTGAGGGTTTTTTTAAATTGAATTTTGAGGGGGATATTGTCCCAAGCTCTCATGTTTTTTGTTCACTAGTGCCCACCCCCCCCCCCCCCCCCACCCCCAATTAGTCTGTCCATGCTATGCCACAGAATCATCTAAATACTGTCTATGAGATATCTCTGGCTAGTGATTAGCATGTTTTTTACCACAATGACATTGTCATCATAATGTATTTTTAAAGACCCATACTCAGATATATATGAAAGTGAATGTGACTGACATTGAAGATGGGTTCGAAGGAAAGGGGTATGAATTTCCCATCATTACCTTATTAATAATGCCTCCACTTTCAACGATTCCCGCCCCTACAATAACCAGGTCAATCTGTTCCATTAGATACCTGAAAAGGAACAAAAAATAACAACAATTATATGGAGACTTTATAAGAACATAGCACACAACAATCTTACCTAAATAACATATTATAAAAGTAATGCTCATAATACAACCTACATATATACTGTATATAAGCCATACTTTAATTGGTTGCAACCTGTTCAGGGGGGTGTTTCACAAAGATTCTAAGTTGAACTTAACTCTAAGTTGGACTTAACTATTATGGAAAGCCATTTGTAGTCTTGGAATACCTAATTTATATTCAAAAGCATCAAGGCAAGAATTTTAGACTTTTCATAAATGTTGCATCAAGAACATGAAATCTCCTTGATAATGGAAAAAATTTATGATTTGAATCAACATTGTATAACTTTGAAAAGGGACCTTTACAAAAAAATCTTCAAAGAAACTAATGGCTTTCCATACATTTTAAGTCCAACTTAGAGTTAAGTTCAACTTAGGATCTTTGTGAAACACCCCCCAGGACCATTCTGAAAATACTTTGACTGTAGTCTATGGAGAAAGCAAATCAAATAGCTTCAAATGGGTTAATACATTCTGTAATATAGTTGTCAGTGTTATTTACAGAACCGTTATTTTCATACAAGAGCCAAACGAGTCAAAATAGAAATGGTAATACTTTTATGACAGAATGTTAGTAAATTATCTTTATCACCATTATTACATTATCTTTGATATCACATCTCATTTTATTTTCATTTTATTTCAACCAGAATATTAATATACATAAAATACAAGAAAATCAACAAATGGTTGAGGTGCCCCTTGAAAGCATAGCTTGTAAGCAGGGCACCTTAAAACATAATAAACTTATTAACTAAATACAATTTACAAATAATTTCAAATTAAGCATATTAAGGCAAAAACAACTAATACATCTCAAACACACATTATAATCATACTTATAAATCATACTTTTGAGCATCATTATCATTATTTAGACTCACCCTGCTGCTGAGTCCAGAACTACTACTGTGGGGATACCCAGGTCTTCAACCTCCTTGGCCATCTTCAGACTGCAACGGAAAAAGAGTTAAATTAAAAAAAGTCACAAAATGTCTTGGTTGGGTGTGCAACTAATTTATATATACTTATTAAATTACAGTTAATGATGTGTACTTTCACAAGAATTTCATTCATATATAAATGACATAAACACCATACATATTGCATTATTGCATATCAATTTTGTTACAATATTGATATGAGCACCGGTCTTATGTGTTTCCCCATACTTAGCTATGTATAAAGATTATTTGCAGGCATTCTGATTTTTTCTAATTCACAATAATGCCAGTGCTATCAAATAATTTTGCTAGGCGATATTATTTGTGCTCAATTCTTGTGAGAGAAAGACGGCCGACTTACCCCGATTTGTCCGGGCAAGATTCAGTGACAAAGACGTTGAATCTCTTCTTAGCTTTTGTTGCCTCTGCTAGGGTCTTCAGCACCACTCTGGAGTATGAATGTGTGAGGACATTCTGTGATAAATAAGAAACATTGTTTAATTAATGATAGACCAACAATGAAGAAGTCATACTTTATACAGTGATTGTGCCCCTCCTCCCAGGTCACACAACAACTTAATGCTCCATCTATAAATAAAATTAACTATAGGATCAACTCATTTTTTAAAAAATAGATAAACTCACATACCAGCTTCGGGCATAACGCTAACATGGGCAATCATGCCAAACCCAGTAACACTGCATATCAAACTAGTCCTAGTGTGCCCCCCCCCCCCCAAAAAAAAAAAACCTGGTCAAATGACAACTTACTGCTCCATCTGTGATGAAGGGGTGTCCTAGCCTGGCAATCTTGTCCCGAGATCCAGCTACAGTCTTCAGGTACAGGTTCCCCCTCTGGACCAGCACATTCTTGCATTCATCAAAGTTCTGTAGAATAATAGCGACATTGACAAGATCAAGTTAACTCCGAGTGCCAATCTTGTTTATTTACAGCACAATACACACATAAATGCCATAGAGCCTTTAAATCCATGGCATTCAAAATGTAAAATGAGATATGAAGTTACAATATTTTCTGACTTTTCACTATACAGGGAGTCCATATTAAATTGTTCTGAAAACAGAAGACACTCAACAAGTCTTTACTGCACTTCTCAACTGCTTGCAGAACCTACTGAGTGTGGATGAGCCAACATAAATACGATAAAGAATTACTGTGCATAAGAAACATTTATTGCAGGAGTAAGGAAAATTGATAATAAAATTATAGGGCTGCATTGATGCAAATAGAATAATGACTATTTGTACAAGACTGTATTGATTATTGTCAGATTTCACTACAATGTGATGATATAAAATTTTTAAATGTCATTTAGGAAGCTACATCACTCTGAGCGGCTAAGCCCCCATTGAACAGTCAAACCTGTCTATAGCAGCCAACCTATCTATAGTGGCCACCAAAAGTGATCCTCTGCAGGGAATAACAATGTTATGAGAGGTAACCTGTCTACAGTGGCCACCTTACTTGTACCCCTTAGGTGGCAACCGTACACAGGGTTGACTCTAATTTTCCCCTACCAACAATGCTAAGCAACTGAGTACCTGTTGATCGAGGGCGGCTAGGGTGATGAACCTGAGGAAGAGCTCACATCCCGATGAGATGGCAGTCACAGAGCTGTCCGTCTCCATCAGCCAAGTGATGCACTCCTTCAGCCCATCTCTCAATCCGGCCAGTGTGCCAGCTGGAGGAGTAAAAGGATTGGAGAGAAACAAATATTAGCTCATTGGAGACTGTTTAATTTTGGTATAATCACACATTCTCCATAGATCCGAGCCCAAGAAGTTGTCTGTCTCCATCAGCCAAGTGATGTACTCCTTCAGCCCATCTCTCAGTCCTGCCAGTGTGCCAGCTGGGGAGTAAAATAATTGGGGAGACAAAATATGAAAAACCAGTGCAGATACTGATTGTTTTAAGTTTTAACCTGCAGTTGCCTTGCTATACTTATCTTAGGAACAGCTATATAGCAATACATGAGTTAAAGATGCTTTTGAGTACACGGGGTTCATCAAGTAGTCAATTTTAATTCTTTTTTCCTTTTTTTTTTATTGCTTCATATAGAAAATATTTACAATCTTTGCTCATTACATTTGACTTGCATATAATACAATAAGTAGTCAAATATTAATTTTTAAAAAATGAAAGGAAAAACACTTACCAACTCAACATATCTGATGTAATTATAATTCATATTCAGTTATTCACAACATGTTTTTACTCAAACTTTCACAAATTGCTTCCATGGTTCACAGAGTTGTAAAGTTGTTTATTAATCAATGAATAAACTCTTTATAAATATATTTTCCTTTATCTCCAAGATAACAAAAATAGATAATCACCTTGACTCAGTTTGAGGAACTCGATGAGAGTGTTGATGGCAGCAACAGCAGCCGAGATATCCTGGTTGGTTGCCATGTACTCCGTGAAATAACGCACTGCATCTGCAATGATAATACAGACATGGTATTAATTGAATTGCTTCTTATGATTGGCTCCAGCACCATTTGCGCTGCTCTGCTACATGTATACTAACTCAAGTGAACGCTAGCGCAGAGCGCTAGCGTTCAAGGTCGGGCTGATAGTGCCCCCGAATTTATGATCTAATGTGCACAATAAGTGTGCTTAAAATTATACATATGATACGGTACTTACCACCGATTAGATGATACATATGTGATGCAACTATGGGGTGGATCAGAATGATGATTTTTCGCTCCATTCCGCATCAAAATGAGTGATTTATGCACATCATCGACTTCTATCTGTGTTGTATGATGTATCGCGACTTCTGAACGATCGATTACCGTACGACCACTAAACGCGCGAGTCAGATCTGCCGTCTATTCGGCGGGCGCGGTACTTGAATGGAGACCGTTCGCGCGATCATCGATCGTTCAGAAGTCGCGATACAACACAGATAGAAGTCGAGGAGGTGCATAAATCGCTCATTTTGATGCGGAATGGAGCGAAAAATCATCATTCTGATCCACCCCATAGTTGCATCACATATGTATCATCTAATCGGTGGTAGTACCGTATCATATGTATAATTTTAAGCACACTTATTGTGCACATTAGATCATAAATTCGGGGGCACTATCAGCCCGACCTTGAACGCTAGCGCTCCGCGCTAGCGTTCACTTGAGTTACATGTATACATGACATACGCTCTGCTAACATAATCTCTGCGTCAATTTAGCACTCCAGCGGCCAGCATCCAAATCTCCAGCCTAATATTGCTCATGTGACCAGTGCTGATTTAATGATTAGACCGATTGGGGGTCACCTGAAATATTGAAAGGGGGGGGGGGGGGGGGGGGGCGGGCACCCCGCCCCCGGACCTGCAAGTTGCAGTCATTGGTAATAATTAATCACCTGAGCAATTTTTATCTTCATAGTTTTTGTTGGCAGAGAACGCACATTTGTCGGCAGGGAATTGTTACGCACTGCCTTGAATTTGATTTTTGGGAAATTATCTTCCCATATTCTTTTAAGTTTTGGGATTTTTTCATGGAGCAATATTCTTCGGTAAAGGTATACAAATGCACACCCCCCTAGCATTTCAAAAGTACGAAGCCGATTCTTTTGAAATTCTCACAAAGTGATTATATAAGTATCATTGACAAGTGACGAAAATTTCAAAGGAATCCGAAGTCGGTAACTCACGATATCGGCGTCGACATCCGACGCGACGAGAAGTAGTTGGACGTAACGCTCGATAGCCGGTTTGTGATCGATCATGAACGATCAAAACATGTGATCGATCGATTACAAATAGTCTTCTTATTATTCGTTTTTTCCATTATTTTTTTCTTATTCATATTCAAATATAAATGTACCTCCAAAAGTTCATGTCCATGAGTATTATTATGACTGATATTTATGATATATGTATTGATATCTTTGTTATAATGTAGTATGTATATATTTCATTGTGTTATTATCTTAGTATGTGCGCGCGATATAAATGTATAATTATTATTATTATTAGTATAGTAACTATTGTTTGTATATATATTATAAGTTGTTATAATTTATGTAATATATTATTTTGCTCTAAAGAGTTTTTAAAAAATATGTATTGGTTCGTTTGATTTTAATTATGTGTATTGATATAATTATCATTACCGTTTATTGTGTGTATTATATAATTATCTTATAGTATATATTAACTTTTGTTATTATTTCAGTTGTTATTTTATATAATATATGATTTTTCTCATATAAGTTAAACATAGAAATACAAAAATACCAACTGTGTATGAAGTAAAATAACCCTATAATCTGGTGCCATCATCATTCAATTATTTGTTTTTCTGTTAGTTATTGATACTTGAGTACGTTTGAAAGTGTGTCCGTTTTCACTATGCCCGTGCGTATCTGATCAGGGGTTTTTACTCTGCCCGTGCGAGCAGAAACCCCTCATCAGGGGTTTTTACTCTGCCTGCCAAAACCCCTGATCAGGGGTTTTTACTCTGCCCGTGCGTACCAAAACCCCTGATCAGGGGTTTTCACTCCGCCTGTGCGAGCCAAAACCCCTGATCAGGGGTTTTTACTCTGCCTGCCAAAACCCCTGATCAGGGGTTTTTACTCTGCCCGTGCGAGCCAAAACCCCTGATCAGGGGTTTTTACTCTGCCTGCCAAAACCCCTGATCAGGGGTTTTCACTCCGCCCGTGCGTGCCGAAACCCCTGATCAGGGGTTTTCACTCCGCCTGTGCGAGCCAAAACCCCTGATCAGGGGTTTTTACTCTGCCCGTGCGTGCCAAAACCCCTGATCAGGGGTTTTCACTCTGCCTGCCAAAACCCCTGATCAGGGGTTTTCACTCTGCCCGTGCGTGCTAAAACCCCTGATCAGGGGTTTTGTTTCGCAGGCGTGCAGTTTCTCGGCGGAGGGACACAAATTGAATACTGCCAGATTTCACCGTGCATGCAGCTGTCGACGAGCCAACGGTCTCTCTAAACACATGGCATATTATTTTAATAGCCATGGCTTCCCCCAGGCTTCCCCCGTTTTCTGCATGCACGGCCGTATTATTTTAGGCATATTTGCACGTTCGTATAAAGAAAAGTTGTATTTGCCTACGTTTATACTGCACTGCACAGCTGCACTCAAAATATATGGGTAAGATGAAAGACAGTGTAAAAGTAAGATCAGGGAGGTGGTAATTGTATAGCTACTCATACGAAGTCAGGAAAATGGATAAGAAGAAAACCTGTGGAGAAATGAAGTCCGATATAGATATAGTATTATAAAACCCTTTCAGGAAGTCAATTTTGATATCTCTTTTCTAATGAAATAAAGTTTGTTATATTTTGTATCGCTTGAAAGGGTGCTTAATCTTTTTTTCATGATACAAAATTTGTAAGCATTATTGGGAAAAGATCAGAAGTGAAACGAGTTTTTAACCAATATGACACCTAAATTAAAGTCAACGGGCATTTAGCTGTTTATAAATGTTCAGATCATGAAGTGCACATTGCAAGCACACTGCTGGAACCCTGAACTAAATCAGTCAAGGGATACTGCCCTCACAATATAATATCAATAGGGGTCCAGGAAGCTTTAGGATTTGAATATCAAGAACTAAAGATGTTGTTCATAATTATGTAAATACGTAAAACCGTTACGTATCAGTATGTTGAATGTTAGCTCATTTTAGTGGGTATAGCGGGAAATCCTGACTAGGTGTGTATACAAGGGACTTGGCCAGATGGCTTTAATAGGGGTTCCAGGGGGCGCAGCCCCCCGGAAGATTTTGGATTTGGGCAGTTTAGCACTATTATCAACTGTAACGTAATGAAGGAGAGGGGGTAATCGTCCCTTTATTTTATATTTCTGAACCCCAAATATTAGGGGATGATAATGCAGGCCACCCCCCCCCCCCCCTTCCCCCCAGTGGCGGATCTACGGGGGGGGGGGGGGGGTTAGGGGGTTTAACCCCCCCCCCCCCCTTGGGCTCTCAAGTGAAAATGTATCAGTGAAAAAAGTGAACAAAAGTGAGAGAAAAAAATCACTTACGGGGGTTCAAAAAAGCAAAAAAAAAATCACCGCTTCGCGGCTCATGGATCGTCATTAGGTCAAACCCCCCTTAGCAAAAAGCTAGATCCGCCCCTGCCCCTCCCCCCGCACCTAAAATATTGGGGGAGATATATCCCCCCCCCCCCCCCCCCCATGATCGACGCCCACGGCTAATGCGATTGAGGTGCTCAAATTAAATTGTTGCAAAGTCCACCGTTTTGCCGTTTGGTATGGGTGGAACACACTGACCTGTGGAACAGGGCATTAATATACCTACACGGTCAAAGAGGGCGCTAATATGCTACCTTGCGGAAGTTTTCTTCAATGGTCCACACACATGCATCATAATCATTACAAATGAAACACCATATTTAAGATAAATTAACGAGCTTTCCAACGATGCTAAATGTAATGGTGATAGAGTAATGACTATTAAATAATATCTATTTTAATGAATATTAAAATAATATCTCATCGGCATCTTGAAACAAGAAACCACGTCCGGTATTAAATTCATAGCATTAATGCGTCAAACACCCCGATAGCATAGTAAAATAGACATGTTTTCACATGATGCTAAATTTACTGATAATTATGCAAGGCAGAAAACACATCTCCAATAGTGGATTTTGGATGCAACGCCTTCAATTTTACACAATGCATTTTACAACGCTTCTGTCGAACCTTCCCATATTCAGCTGTTCCTATTTTTTCCTGAGTAACAAAATCGTTATGATTGTATTGAAAAGACAGGTAATTGCGCTTTAAAATTATACCACACTTGATAGGTTTAAATCATATGAACGAGTGCGGTTCGTTATCCTGAACAAACTAATTTCGTGAGGGTTTGTTAACCCGATGGATCGTTGTACTAAAGGTTCGATATTCCGAAGGTTGTTAATCCGAAAATTCAACATAGGGTTCGTTAATGGGAACACGATTGTGAGGTTTGTGAACCTTACAGATTAGCGAACCTCATTTCATTTTCTGATAAACGAACCACATTTCATTTTCCGTTAAACGGACCTCATTTTATTTTTGGATTAACGAAACCCATTTCATTTTCGGATTAAGGAACGTTCGGAATATCTCCAATTTTCTCCAATGGTCCATGCACATACGTGCAGCATAATCATTACAAATGAAATATCAACGAGCTTTCCAACGATGCTAAATGTAATGATTTTAGAGTAATGATTATTAAAATAAAATCTCATCGGCATCTTGAAACAAGAAGCTACGTTCGGTATTAAATTCATAGCCTTAATGCGTCCCTAAATCCGACTGTTCTGCAAACACCCCGATAGGATAGGAATATAAACATGTTTTCACACGATGCTAAATTTACTGATAATTATGCAAGGCAGAAAAAACATCTCCAATAGTCGATTTTGGATGCAACGCCCTTCACTTTTACATAATGTATGCGAGAGGGGGGGGGGGGGGGGGTGATGGTTAAAGGGATATGCATAAATGTATATAACCTCCTTGGTTTGAGGGGGTTGAATTTGATATGAACATAGCATGGGAGTTTTGTCGGGAGGGAGAAGGAGGGTCTGCTAACACTTGATCTGACCTATTACATTTACGTCACTAGAACGATCCTGTATTTTGGTCCGAAAAGCATTTAGTATCGTTTGCTATCGATCCTGAGATGGGTTTTCTAATTGCTTGTTCAGGTTGATCTCTGAAGCACATATGGGACTTATAACTTATATAATAATAACATTTAAGACCATAGTTCTCTTATTAATAATTTCCAACATGTAATATTCTTCGCGTATGTACTTTAAGTGAAATCAAATTCTTTTCTACGGCGCATTTATTTCATTTTCGGATTAACGAACCCGATTTCATTTAGGAAAATAGCGAACCTTCGGAATAACGAACCTTTGGAAAAACGAACCTTCAGCATAACAAACCTTCGGAATAACGAACCTTCTGAATAACGAACCAGATTTTATTTTAGGACTAACGAACCTTCGGAATAACGAACCTTCGAAATAACGAACCTTTGGAATAACTAACCTTCGGAATAACGAGCTGTAAACCATCTGTAAAGTTCTAAGGGGCTCCGACCATATATTCCCAGTTTTCAGTGTCAATGTGTCATTCGGTTGAAATCTATTTTTTGCGCCACACCTCCTGTTTTGAAAGCATGAGCATAACTCTGGAAACTTTTCACTGAAATTTCGCCACCCCTACTCCACCCCTCTCCCCATTCCCCCATCGTAAAAACGGATCAACGCCTCAGGAAATCTGAAAATATTTCTCTATAATGATATGTAATTAAGAGCCAATCAATTAGAACTCATTGTTCATATCAATCAAGCAATCAATCAATCAATCAAGCAATCAATCAGTCGATAAATATCTTATAATCGCCAACCCCCCCCCCCCCCCCCCCCCACCTACTCCTCTCCCTCCATCGCAGAAATCGACGCCTCTGGAAATCTGAAAATATCCATCATCAAAATGAGCAAATCATAAGTTTTTTGATAATAATTATGTAATTAAGAGCCAATCAATGAGAACTCCTTGTTTATATAGATTCAATGAGCCCCACTCCATCTATCAATCAATGAATACATAAATCATTCAATCAATCAATCAGTCAGTCAGTCAGTCAGTCGATAAATATCTTACATATATATACCCTTCAAAAATTGTAATGATTATGTTTAGCCTATATGCATTAAATGATTATTTCCCCTTAAGCTGATACATTATTTGTCAATTAATTCAAATCGGGGTACATACGCAGTGCTTTTAGGAATGGAGGACAGTCAGAAGTCAACTGTTGCAAACTGGGCCGAGAGTATTCGGTAAATGATGGTCGCTTGTTCATAATTATGCTAACCGCTCGTTATTCCGAAGGTTCGGTTATTCCGATGGTTCGTTTCTCCGAAAATTGAAATCGGGCTCGATATTCAGGAAGTTCGTTAATCCGAAAATGAAATGGGTTTCGTTAATCCGAAATTAAAATGAGGTCCGTTTAACATGTTTAACGGAAAATTAAATAAGGTTCGTTTATCCGAAAATGAAATGAGGTTCGCTAATAATTATGTAAGGTTCACAAACCCCATATCATGTTCCGATTAACGAACCTTATAATTATTGCATTTTCGGACTAACGAACCTCATTTCATTTCCGGATGAACAAACCTTCTGAATAACAAACCCGATTTTATTTTAGGACTAACGGACCTTCGGAATAACGAACCCGATTTCATTTTTGGAATAACGAACCTTCGGAATAACGAACCTTCGGAATAACCGAACCTTCGAAATAACGAACCTTCGGAATAACGAGCTGTAAACCATCTGTAAAGTTCTAAGGGGCTCCGACCATATATATTCCCAGTTTTCAGTGTCATTCGGTTGAAATCTATTTTTTGTGCCACCCCTCCTGTTTTGAAAGCATGAGCATAACTCTGGAAACTTTTCACTGAAATTTCGCAACCCCTACTCCACCCCTCTCCCCATTCCCCCATCGTAAAAACGGATCAACGCCTCAGGAAATCTGAAAATATTTCTCTATAATGATATGTAATTAAGAGCCAATCAATTAGAACTCATTGTTCATATCAATCAATCAATCAATCAATCAATCAATCAATCAATCAATCAATCAATCAATCAAGCAATCAATCAGTCGATAAATATCTTATAATCGCCAACCCCCCCCCCCCTACTCCTCTCCCTCCATCGCAGAAATCGACGCCTCTGGAAATCTGAAAATATCCATCATCAAAATGAGCAAATCATAAGTTTTTTGATAATAATTATGTAATTAAGAGCCAATCAATGAGAACTCCTTGTTTATATAGATTCAATGAGCCCCACTCCATCTATCAATCAATGAATACATAAATCACTCAATCAATCAATCAATCGATCGATCGATCGATCGATCGATCGATCGATCAATCAATCAATCAATCAATCAATCAATCAATCAATCAATCAATCAATCAATCAATCAATCAATCAATCAATCAATCAATCAATCAATCAATCAATCAGTCAGTCAGTCAGTCAGTCAGTCAGTCAGTCAGTCAGTCGATAAATATCTTACATATACCCTTCAAAAATTGTAATGATTATGTTTAGCCTATATGCATTAAATGATTATTTCCCCTTAAGCTGATACATTATTTGTCAATTAATTCAAATCGGGGTACATACGCAGTGCTTTTAGGAATGGAGGACAGTCAGAAGTCAACTGTTGCAAACTGGGCCGAGAGTATTCGGTAAATGATGGTCGCTTGTTCATAATTATGCTAACCGCTCGTTATTCCGAAGGTTCGGTTATTCCGATGGTTCGTTTCTCCGAAAATTGAAATCGGGCTCGATATTCAGGAAGTTCGTTAATCCGAAAATGAAATGGGTTTCGTTATTCCGAAATTAAAATGAGGTCCGTTTAACATGTTTAACGGAAAATTAAATAAGGTTCGTTTATCCGAAAATGAAATGAGGTTCGCTAATAATTATGTAAGGTTCACAAACCCCATATCATGTTCTGATTACGAACCTTATAATGATTGCATTTTCGGACTAACGATCCTCAAACCTTCGGAATATCGAACGCAACAACGAACCTTCGGAATATCGAACCTTCGGAATAACAAACCTTCGGGTTAACAACCCTCACGAAATTCGTGTGTTCAGAATAACGAACCGTAACGAACCGCATCCGTTCATATGATTTAAACCTATCAAGTGTGGTATAATTTTAAAGCGCAATTACCTGTCTGTTCAATATAATCATACATATAACGATTTTGTTAGCAGGAATAATAGGTACAGATGAATATGGGGAGGTTCGACACAAATGTTGTAAAATACATTGTGTAAAAGTGAAGGGCGTTGCATCCAAAATCGACTATTGGAGATGGGATGTTTTTTCTGCCTTGCATAATTATCAGTAAATTTAGCATCATGTGAAAACATGTCTATTTTACTATGCTATCGGGGTGTTTGACGCATTAATGCTATGAATTTAATACCGGACGTGGTTTCTTGTTTCCGGACGTGGTTTCTTGTTTCAAGATGCCGATGAGATATCATCATTACATTTAGCATCGTTGGAAAGCTCGTTAATCTTGAATATGATGTTTCATTTGTAATGATTATGATGCATGTGTGTCCATGGCGTCGATCTGTCATGATACCCATTCATCAGGGGGGGATGATCTATTCATTCATCCCCCCTGATGATAGGTATTACGTAAGTATCGACGCCCATGATGTGTGTGGACCATTAAAGAAAACTTCCGCAAGGTAGCATATTAGCGCCCTCTTTGACCGTGTAGGTATATTAATGCCCTGTTCCACCCATACCAAACGGCAAAACGGTGGACTTTGCAACAATTTAATTTGAGCACCTCAATCGCATTACCCAATGGGCGTCGATCATGGGGGGGGGGGGGGGGGGGGAAATATATCTCCCCCAATATTTTAGGTGTGTGGGGGGGGGGGGCATGGGCGGATCTAGCTTTTTGCTAAGGGGGGTTTGACCCAATGACGATCCATGAGCCGCGAAGCGGCGATTTTTTTTTTTGCTTTTTTGAACCCCCGTAAGTGATTTGTTTTCACTTTGTTCACTTTTTTCACTGATACATTTTCACTTGGCAGCCCAAGGGCGGGGGGTAAACCCCCTAACCCCCAAGCCCCGTAGAACCGCCACTGGGGGGAAGGGGGGGGGGGGGGGGTGCCTGCATTATCATCCCCTAATATTTGGGGTTCAGAAATATAAAATAAAGGGACGATTACCCCCTCTCATTCATTACGTTAAAGTTGATAATAGTGCTAAACTGCCAAATTCCAAAATCTTCCGGGGGGCTGCGCCCCCTGAACCCCTATTAAGGCCATCTGGCCAAGTCC
>JBAMJV010014466.1:0-17277 GCA_037951105.1 Echinarachnius parma
TTTTATTGGGGGTTCTTATATTTGTATTAATTAGATAAAGTTAAAAATGCATTAGTTTAAATTGTTATATCTTATACTCATGCCGATAAAGTTGTTGGTAAAATTGCCTTGCATAATTTGTGCAACTATACAATGTTCATTTTTGTTTGTATAGGGCCTCGGTGCAAAGCAGAATCAGTTTACCCATTGACAGAGCAAATCATAAAACGATGCCTCATGATCCATTTTGTTTCTCTTGTTCTCTTGTTCCTATCCAGGTTTATGGGGATGTTGCAAACAACGCTGGTATCTCGTGCTTTGGGCAGGCAGAGTGGTGCACCGTGGACATGTTTAAGCGGATCGCGACGTCAATCTATGGGAACCGTCCGAGTTGCGAATGCCTTTACACCGCTATAGCAAAGGTGTGTATAATTCTGTCACTATAGTTACTGGTCATCAAATGTGTAACCTTCCCTGATTGTAAATATGATGTTGCCAACATGACAAAAGAGGCCTTTCTAGTGGAAACTGTCAACAATAAGAAAGCTATGATCATTTCAGGATGGGTACGGAATTTTCTTTTAAAATTACTGCCAAATGTGACGTCATGCACGAGAATCATAATGTCGTGTTACGCCCCTGAAAGTAAAAACATAATATATTGTGTGTATAATTGGTAGAATAGATGTCGAATATAAAAGCAGACGTTAAACGCATGACCTTCCAAGATCAGCCGATGGTGAGGGCTTCTCTTTCTTGACCCTCCTTTATTTTGTTTCTCTTTTTGCCCAGGTCGGATCGTGAACATCGGAGCGTTCTGGCGCGACAGGGCACGGCGGGGTTCGCACACTATTGCATCAGCAAGCACGGCGTCGAGGCTTTTACACAGTGTCTGCGGCTCGAGATGCGCGCATTCGGCGTGCGCGTCAGCATCGTCGAGCCGGGCAACTTCATGGCGGCCACAAATATCTACACCAACGAAAACATCGACCGCGTTCGCGACGAGTTTTGGGCCAACATGGGCGATGAGCAGAAGCAGGTGTACGGGACGCTCTTCAACCAAATGGTGGACATTATACGCTTCTCGAGGACAATGGGTTCCGCGGATGCGTCCCCGGTTGTTGAATGTTTTGTGGATGCGCTTCTTAACGAGCATCCGCGCGTCCGTTACGAACCGAAGGACATGTACTGGACTGTGCGCACGCTCCTAGTAGCGCACCTACCGGAAGAAGTCTCGGACCTCCTGTTTTGATACTGTGTTCAAGCTGCAAGTTCCTGATCTCTTCATAATTGGTCATTGTCGTTGTCCTTGCACTTACCAGAATGAGTATATCAACTGTATATTGTCAGACCTCTTGTTTTTGATACATTTTGAAAGCTGCAAGAACTCTTTCTTCATTGGTCATCCCTTTTCCTTGCCACTATTTGATAATCACCGATATTGGAAGAGCAAAGGGGCTAATGAATCTTCCTAGTAAAGTAGCCAGAAAGAGTTGGAAACCAAGACAATCCTCCTTAAATGGAAGAATGTTGCCCATTCAAACTGGAAGAACATAATTTTAGAGTCCATAACTCACCGTAGTGACATCAACAAGCCACCACGGGTGCACATTGTCATTTTAACCCAATGTTGACTGGGACGTGGTATGGCATATCTAGTAAAGAACGTGTTCATGCCGTGTAATAAAAGATCCACGGTCAGAGGGATAATAGTAGCGAAGTATTACGCACAAGGATCGTGGCAGATATAATAAGGATCGTGAAAGATATAATAAGGAACCAAATATTATGCCTCCATTGCGCAGAAAATTGGTTTCGGTCGTATTAAAGTAGATCATGGAATAATGTGATATAGTGCTCATAGCCATACAGCAACGAGCTTCAGTGCGTCCGTTATACAGGTGCTTATCTCACTCTAATACAGTACCGTGGGTAATACAATGAGCAAGCGGACAAGCCCCCATATGACACAAATATCTATGTATACTTGACAAGCACTGAGAGAAAAAAAAAAAATGTTGATGATTTTCTAACCCTGCTGCTCACTTTTATTTAATGTGTGTTGACTTTTTTGAATTCACTTCATTCACTTTAATTTCATTTGGGTCTCATGCTGTCCACCCCCCCCCCCCCCCTCCCCCCCCCCCCCCAGTTTCTGTCGTTAATGTAATGTAGTTAGTTCATATTTCATAAATAATTATGTTATTATCGTATTTAGTATAATTATGTTTAAAGTGATACCTGTAAAGTGTCAGATATTGCACAAAATGACATTTGAGACTTCAATCCTATATCAATATCATTGTAAAATACTATTGAAAGATTTGTGAAAGTTTGAAAGAAAACGAACACTGTTTACCTAGTGAAAAAAACGAATATTGAGTTCATATTTTATCACCGAATACTGATGGTCTGCCATACTTTTGTCGCAGTAATGAATGATCCGTTTGAGATATTCGTACCCTTGTATTTTTACACACGTAGTACATAATTCATGGAATTTGAACTCGCTCGGCTCAAAGTTCAATCTCCGGAATGTTCTCACGGGTGTTGCATGCGGACGTTCTCAGCTAAGACAATTGTACTTTTTTTCAATTGTGTTGATTAACGCTTTAGAAATAATGATTTTCAATGATAATTATCTTCATACTAAAGGGACATTTGAAAAAAATCAAACCCTATTTTATTCTTCTCTTACCATAAGCTAAACAACACGGTAGAAGAGAAACGAGGAAGCTCCAAGAAATTTTCGTGGATTTGGACACTTTACAGGTATGACTTTAATCAAGACAGTACATTCTTCGAATTTGTCAATACACGCCTTGCCTCTTTATTAAGCATGTTATGTGAACAAGAAAAAAACTAACATTAAAAGTACATTTTGTGATAGATAAGTTAAATGTATCTATCACACAATGTACTTTCATATTATTAAGTGTTAACAAACTTGAATTATTCAAATTTCTCACACACTTCGTCTTGATTAATGAATTAGACGAAAATGTCACATTATTACAGTACAATGAGGAGAACGTTTATAAACTGAACAGGATATTGATTATTGATTTAAATATACAGATATCTAGTATGATTAGCGGCAGTGGCGTAGCTACGGGGGAGGGGGGGCACGGGGGGGGGGCACGTGCCCCCCCCCCCCCCCCAATCGTTTGGCCAAAAAAAAAAAAAAAATGACGACCCGACATTAGCCAAACGTGTCTATATCATTCATGATTATCATGTTTTATTAAATGTGTGATGATAATGATGTTATCAACGATAACAAAGAAGAACATAACGGCCGTTCCCTAGTACTAGCAAAGCGCCTTATACAAAATTAATGTTCAGTCCCGTGCACGAGGATCGACGCTCACCGCTTCAGAAGACATAGAGCGCGTATATAGGCCTAACAAACTTCCTAGCGCACGGTAAATCGTCCATCATACCGAGGGCCTTTTTAGGATCTTGAATCTGCCTCCCGCTTTTATAGATAACTTTGACCATTTGACGCCTTTATGCAGGCTATTAAGGCGCATAGCTGCACTACGTAGTCCTAAATGTCTAGGTAAAGACAGACTTCCTTTACTAATTTCTTCACTCCAAATGCACCCGTTCCATTAATTCATGATGCATTTCTAGGCATATTGTTGATGATCATGAAGGAGCACCAGTCATCTTCTCCAGAGTCGACATCTGCATCAGTTGAGCATAGGCCTAATGAAACTAACTCAAGGGACCCGTGTCATGGGTCTAGTCACGCGACAACAGGCAGGGGACGGGGAGGGGGGACATGACCCTCCCCATACATTTGAAAGTTGAGGTGATTGTTCCTCCCACTTTTTAATACGCATACATTATGTATGTTTGATTCTATAGCTTGAACTACGAATCATATATTTTGGTCTTGGGTATGCACCAAATCGCACAATTTAAAGCTCAAAATTTGAAAAAGCTCCCTACAGTGGGAGGGGAACACCCCCTCCCATGTCGTCGATCCTGGAGGGGCAGGGGTGCGGTCGCCCCCCCCAATGAAAATATTGGGGGCGAGCATATCATTTCGCCCCCCCCCCCCCAATAATTCCGAAAATGAGGACAAAAATCGAGTGATATAATGCCAAAGAGGCTGTGAAAGACACATTTATCAATAATTAATCTTTAAAATAGCTGCGTTTTTTTAGTTTGAAAAGGACTGTAAATCTCGTTTTTTGCCGCGCGCTTCGCGCGCATACTGTTTCTCATATTGTAAGTTTTATTTCGGTTTGCTTGAACTCACCATTCGAACTGTGTTGGGCAGAGTAATTTCTCAAACGCACACCTCAAACGAAGTTTATTAAACCCTCATCTACAGCACACCGTCACAGAAAATAAAATAATCTGAAATAATATATCTTTCAGTAAATTCGGTCCATATGCGCTGAACGCAAATCATATTGGAATATCATGTCACCCCACATTTGAAAGTGGAGGAGATTGTCCCCCTCCCTTTGTCATTATGTATTTTTGGTTCCATACTTTTTATAGTGGTACAAATTTTCTGCCCTAGTACCCTACTGCACCGTTAACATATTTTCTTCGTATTTTCTTTGATTCGTGGCCACCGTTTGTATGAAGTCTTATTTTGTCTTGCTTGATAGGCAGGGTGCGCTTCGTGATTCCGAAGGTTCGTTATTCCGAAGGTTCGTTATTCTGAACACGCAAATTTCGTATACCCGAGGGTTCGTTAATCCTAAAATTAAATAGGGTTCGTTAATCAGAACATTTGTTGCATTATTCTGAAGGTTCATTATTCCGAAGGTTCGTTATTCCGAAGGTTCGCTATTCCTAAAACGAAATCGGGTGCGTTATTCCGAAGATTCGCTATTCCTAAAATGAAATCGGGTTCGTTATTCCGAAGGTTCGTTATTCCGAAGGTTCGTTATTCCGAAGGTTCGCTATTCCGAAAATGAAATCGGGTTCGTTATTCCGAAGGTTCGTTATTCCGAAGGTCCGTTATTCCGAGGGCTCGTTATTCCGAAGGTTCGCTATTCCTAAAATGAAATCGGGTTCGTTAATCCGAAAATAAATTTGGGTTTGTTATAATGCTATCATTTCATATAAAGAGATAAAACAAACTTAAATGTTTGATTGGTCTGGCCAAGGGAGGGAAAGTGGGAGGGGTATGCTTAATGCAGGCTGTAAATTAAATAAACAAAACACAAATTATAGTATTATAACAAACCCGATTTAATTTTCGGATTAACGAACCCTATTTTATTTTCGGACGAATGAACCTTTGGAATAACGAACCTTCGGAATAACGAACCTTCGGAATAACGAACCCGATTTTTTTCCGGATAAACGAACCTTCGGAATAACGAACCCGATTTCGTTTTAGAATAGTGAACCTTCGGAATAACGAACCCTCGGAATAACGAACCTTCGGAATAACGAACCCGATTTTTTTCCGGATAAACGAACCTTCGGAATAACGAACCCGATTTCGTTTTAGAATAGTGAACCTTCGGAATAACGAACCCTCGGAATAACGAACCTTCGGAATAACTTCGGACTGTAACCGATAGGCAGGGCTATTTTCTATGAACCAACCATTTTTGTCAGCCGCCTTTTTGTTATTGTAGTTATATTGCCTCAATATATATTATACTGCCACATGCGAGAAGCAAAGGCTATTTAAGAATTTGTGTCGTAAATAATGAACTGTTTATAATCTTAACAAAAAAGGAAAACAACGTTTGTTTACAAATTGATGTTAAAGGGATAGTTGAGTTCTGGTAAAGAGAGTACAGTTTTGGTCAAACTGAATTTTAGTAACCGAGACCTGCACCATTACATTACAAAGTAGTAGTTATAACTCAACCATGCTCGAAAGGAATACAAAATTACAAATTACTAAGCACAAAGCCTGCTATCTTTCAAAAGGAGCTGTTAAAACTCAAGAGGCTAAGCAATAAAATATTGTGCATGGGATGTTTTATTGAAATATTGATTAGATAGCGAGATAATCAACAAATTTTTAAAAACCTCTTTTGTAAATTTTGGAAAAGAGGAAGCATTAAAAAAAAAAAATTAACGGCTGGTTCAAAATGATTGAATAATTGTGGGCCCCCACATTTATTACAAATGGTTATGTTTATGGATATTTCAGCCATTTCTGAGCCGATTTGGATCAATAAAGTTTATTCTGTCATTTAATTAGTATGCTCTTTCGGATTGGACACTCAGTTTTTCATTATCTCCCAAAAAAGTTATTTTGTGTAACACCAAAATTCAACTTTCCCTTTAATATAGTAATACCTGTTCCTTATAAACATATGAATATCTCATTATACTCTTTGCATTCGCAACACTTTTCAGTCATCAAGAAAACGGTGAAATTATAAATATGAAGTTATTTTGAAATGTAACAATGGTGTTATTGACTACTTATTTCTTTCATATTTATTTTCAGGCATGTCATCTTTAGCATAAATATGTTGATATTGCGCACATTCCACTTTTATAATAAAACGTGATCAATTTAAGAATCTCATGCTCAATATTAAGTTCACACCAAACCAAACATACTGTTAGTATGGTTAAAGGGGACCAACGCCCCACAATGTTGTTATAATAAAATTCTGCCCAAAATTGGTTTGCAGAAATCAAAATTTCAAAACGGATCATCGATCATACGAAATTTGTGCATGGGTCTGCATACTAACCCTATTGTTCACAGAGTTACTATGACAATAAAGCTTGTCTGTTTTTGCAGACCAATGGATGCTCGTTTGTAATCATATTACAAAAAGTGAATACAATTATTTGTTAAGTCCCATTTTTTCTTTGGTTGCTGGTCGAATGGATAACACTAAGGATGATCTATTTTGTATATATCACACGATACTTTTGGGCAGGGGGTTTAGTTTCTCTTAATAATGAAACTGTGATGAATATCGTAAATATAACAACAAAACTCGGGTATAGTAATTCACATCGGTGTTGCTGGGGAAAGCCGGTGTGACAGGGATAAGTGTCCAGCTAGGGATAATTGGCAGTGACGTAATCCGGATAGTTTAACATCCTATTTTAATCCGCATCCGAGCCTACATACACACGGAGACACATATGCACACTGAAACACAAACATAATTACAAACATACATACGGATAATCAAACGAACATCCATTTGCACATTACATACTACACATTCACATATATTATACACTCATATACAGCGTAAAAGGTTCCGTGCGTTAAAAATAAAATTGAATTAAATATTGAATTATGAACAAAACAAATGAAACTATGCCACAAAACATTGCTTTTGCACGTGACACACGCACATATGGAGAGATTGACAGATATCCTTTGATTCAATTTGCTCTGGGGGTGTTGCATAAAGAGTTGCGATCATTTAGGTGACTTTCCCGACTTGCCATTGCTGTCACACCGGGAGTGCATGGCATCTGTGTATGTCATTAAGTTAATTGTGGAAACAGCCATCTAAGGGTGGGGCAATAAAATGCTGCCTCCTCCCCTCCCCCATTACTAATAATCGGTCCCTTTTCGGGTTATTTGCTTATAGTCCATGGACACCAACAAAAACATGTCACAAACCAATATTTCCTAATATAGAAAACTCTTTATTACTCTGAAATGGAGTTATGCTGCAGCATGAAAGGAAACATTGCAGGAATGATTGTTATAGAGTACTGGTCAACAATTATATACAGATACATGAACATGTTGCACATGCAGGCCAGAAGAATACACTCGATACATTATTATTGAAATGTAAACTGAAACATATATGTTACATGGTAGAGGACAATATGCACATAACGACCATACAAAGCATGGTCGTCGATATTTACGTAATACCTATTCATCAGGGGGGATGAATGAATAGATCATCCCCCCTGATGAATGGGTATCAATGACAAATCGACGCCCATGATACAAAGTATGTTTTGAAATTGATATATAAATTCAGAGGAATTCACATTCAACTCAAAGTTTAAAATATCTTCCCTTTCTCATTTTCTGGTCCCACGCGTTACTGCATCATGAAGTCGCATTAGTTATTATTGCGTGGGTGATTTCATTTGTTTCTGGCATTTGATAAAATTTGCTCCAAAGAATCTAAAATGTAAAAAAAAAAAAAAAAAAATGGTGTTTCAATATTTCTTATAAGAGTAAACTCTTATTCGCTTTGATGCCGCACTCACGCGTCACAAGTACATAACAGATCGGACTTGCCATATGACATAATTCAAACAGCTGGGCCCCGTTGCAGAAAGAGATACAATCGATTGTAAGTAACAATTAATTGTAAGTCAGATCATGTGTTCTGAATGTGCTAATCTGATTGGTTAAAACGTGCAAATTTGCTGACTTACAATCAATTGCTGTAACTTACAATCAATATATATATCTCTTTCTGCAACGGGGCCCTGATGGTATACTAAAATGACAAAAAGGGAAATATGGGTATTAAGAAAATAAACCAAGACTTTCATTCTGCATATAAACCTTTAGCTCACATAATAAACAAACAAATGTTTTGATCGGTCATGCATGATGAATCTTGAAGACCAATGACAAATGTATAAGGAATATATATTTTCTGATCATATTTTTCATAACAAAAAAGAAGAATGGAGAAATATTTGAACAAGCGACATTCTTGGACCTTCAATGGTTTATCAACATGTGTTTCACTAATAGATTTCGTTCATATTCAATCATGATTTAGGTAAAGTTAATGGTGAAAGATCACACAAATACTTAATTTTATCTTCCCAAAATATGTATGTTTCCTTTTACAAGCCATACAACTAAAACGCCATGATGTTTAGATATGTAAATATAGAGAGATAATGATCTATACAAATTATGAATTGTACAAGATGTAATGATCTATAGAATGATGTATTATACAAGATGTAATGATCTATACAATGATGTATTATACAAGTGATTACAATACGAAACAGGCACAAAACATGCATTCAATTAACACACACACACACACACACACACACAAACACGAACACGCATAAAATAATGTTTGTACTCGAAAATGACCGTATACATACAAAGATTAAGTCAGACGCGGTCCGGCAAAATATGTCTTTACAAAAGAAAAAACAGATCTGGCAAACATTGAAACAAATTTCAACTTACACTTTCTATAACGTTAAATATTCAACTTACTTTTTCCATAAACAGATTTACGGAGCAGTCACCTTTCTCCCCCAGAAGATATTGCAGATTTATGAACCATTATACACACATCTGTCACTTATAATTATATGCAGAGTTAGCAGAAAAATAGAAAATCCACTAAAATTATATATTTTCTTCATGAGATTAAAACAAATTGTTTTTAGACGAAACCAGTGATATACCAATATCATTGTAGGATTCCTCTGAATGAAAACAGTGTGATAGTTTCATTGAAAAATAACAAAATTACCGTCAGCTTTATCACCTATATCTCAGTTAATGTTTAACTACAATCAAACAGCGTTCAAACCGAAACGTATTTTCATTCATTAAAGAATGTATCCATAAGTAGGGTGGCATTCGATAAGTCAAACCCAATGTTATTTCAAGATTATATACAAATTATTATTTCGTGTATGGACCACTTTTAGCTGAAATTGTGGTGACAAGCTTTTGTATCACATGAAAAAAATGTTGAAATGGAAAAGGTATGAAAAGAGGCAATTGTACTGCTTATACAACATGTGAGATTATTCAAGAAATTGAAGAAAGGAATAATTATTAAAGGGATGGTTGGTAGAGGGGGACACTTCACAAAATATTTTTTTGTGAGATAACGAAAAACTGACTGTCAAATCTGAAAGAACATACAATTTTAATGACAGAATAAACTGTGTTTAAAACAAATCGGTTCAGAAACGGCTAAAATATCCATTAACATATTTTTATTCAAAAATTCTTCACCAGGGGAAAATTTGACTTTTTAGAAAATAAATTAAAATTGCTTAAAGACTACTTTGAGAAAAATCTGAATAGGTTTTTAAAAAGTTGTTGATGATATCTCTATTCAATCATTATTTTAACAAAACATAAATGCACAATTTTGTATGAAAAATGGCTAAAACAAATTATTTGTTTAGAGAGGGCCCTCTTTGAGTTGGAACGGCTCATTTTAAATGATAATAATAATAATAATAAATAATAATAATAATAAATAACATTTATAAAGCGCTTAATACATATGTTTCTAAGCGATGTACATAAAGTGATACAAGTAAGATAAGAACAATTTAGAAGAAAATGATAATTATATAGAGTGTTGCACAATCCAATCCTGTGAAGTTACAAGTAAAGAATATTACAATTTACATTGACATTTTACAATAATTGTTTGTTTGTTTCGTATGACATATATGCACATTTATAAATTCAAGTCTAAGTCTACAATTTACAATAATTATAATACATAAATACAATTGGGCAAACAAGTGAATGGTCAAAGTTAAGCCAGTTAACAAACACAATTTATATGATTTAACAACAAAAAATATTCGGCTTGGGTGAAAAGGTGTGTCTTAAGGAGAGATTTGAATGAGTCCAGTGTTGGGGCGTCACGAATGTGTATGGGGAGATTGTTCCAAAGTTTAGGGGCGATGACGGAGAAAGAACGGTCGCCGTAGCGTGTCCTTGTGCGAGGATCTGGAGACAGCTGGAGATGTGCGGTAGAATGGGAACGAAGTCGTCTTGTTGCAGATGAAGTAGAGGAAGATCGGAGACAAACAAGGTTCTGAAGATATTAATGGGGCCAGATTGTGATTGATTGTGTAGACTAGGAGGAGGATTTTGAAGACGACACGGTCGTGGATCTTTAGCCAGTGAAGAGATCGGATGACAGGTGTGATGTGTTCAGATTTCTTGGTGCGTGTGATAAGTCTTGCAGCTGTGTTTTGGATGCGCTGAAGAGGTGCGATGTGGGAGTGAGGAAAACCAGCTAGAAGGCTATTACAATAGTCCAGGTGTGACGAAACGAAGGCGTGAACTAGTCTTTCTGTTGCTGATTGGTCGAGATACTTCCGGATACGCCCTATCTTCCACGATGCCCCAAGAGGCTGACCTGCTAACGTTGCGAATTTGTTGGGCGAGGGTAAGATTGTTGTCCGGAGTGACGCCGAGGTCTCGGACACAAGCGGACGACTGTACACGTTCCCCTGCCAATTCAAGAGAGGGCAATGTTCCAGTTTGTGGCCTGAACTGAGATGAAACGAACAACATTTCAGTTTTTACTTCGTTGAGCTGAAGTGTGTTGTTTGCAGACCAGGTTTTTACGTCTAGTACGCAATCTTGTATTCGTCGCACAGACTCACTTCTGTCGGTGTCGTCTGCTCTCATGATCATATAGAGCCAGTGGCGTAGCTACGGGGGGCACGTGCCCCCCCCCCCCCCCAATCGTTTGGCAAAAAAAAAAAAAAAAAAATGACGACCCGACATGAAGCCAAATGTGTCTACAATGTATATCATTCATTATTATCACGTTTTTATTTAATGTGTGATAATAATCATTATCAACGATAATAACCAAGAACATAACAGTCGTTCCCTAGTACTAGCAATAGCGCACCTATATCAGTTTGAAGAATCCTTCCAATATAGCGCCTTATGCAAATTTTCAGTCCCGTGCGCGAGGATCGACGCTCACCGCATTTCAGAAGACATAGAGCGCGTATAGGCCTAACAAACTTCCTAGCATGGTAAATCGTTTATCATACCAAGGGCCCTTTTAGGATCTTGAATCTGCCTCCCGCTTTTATAGATAATTTTGACGCCTTCATGCAGGCTATAAATGCAGTTCTAAATGTCTAGGTAAAGACAAAATTCTTTTACTAATTTCTTCACTCCAAATGCACCCGTTCCATTAATTCATGATGCATAATCTAGGCATATTGTTGATGATCATGATTGAAGGAGCACCAGTCATCTTCTCCAGAGTCGATATCTGCATCAGTTGAGCATAGGCCTACTGAAACTAATTCAAGGGACCCGAGCATAGCTGTTTTTTTTTTAGTTTGAAAAGGACTGTAAATCTTAATTTTTGCCGCGCGCTTCGCGCACATATTCTGAAATACTGATATATACGAAATTTATTAGACCCTCATCTATCATGTCTATAGCACACTATCATCGGAAAATAAAATAATTTGAAATAATATATCTTTTAGTAAATTCGGTCCATATGCGCTGAATGCAAATAAAATTGGAATATTATGTCCCCCACATTAGAAAGGGGAGGAGATTGTCCCCCTCCTTTGTCATTAAAGGACAATGAAATCCAGACAAATTGTTGTATGCACTATAAGACACTAAATATAATGAATAGTCTCTGAAAATTTGAGCACAATCGGTCAAGAAATAAGAAAACTATGGCTCTTTGAAAAGAGCCATGTATTTCTTCGAGTGACTCAAATTGGCAACGCACTCTGGCAAAGTTGTGGACAACTCCCCATACATTTTGTACACAAAATTTCACTTTTGTTCAATTTTCTCAAAATTTATGTTTACCCTTCGTTCGAGTTCAACACATTATGTTTTGTAGAATGCTTTTATACATAACATATCATGAGTTGGGGGAATGGAAAAATGTGACTATGAAGAAAACTGTAAAAATGGGAACATTTGTGTACAAAACATATGGGGAGTTGTCCACACACTTATCAGAGTGCGTTGCCAATTTGAGTTCCCCATAGGAATAAATGGACATCTTCAAAGAGCCGTAGTTTTCTTGTTTTTTACCCGATTATGCTCTAACTTTCAGAAATTATTCTTCTTAATCTCTTCAAGACTATGAAAGCAACATTTTGCTTGGGTTTCATTGCCCTTTAAGTATGTTTGGTTCCATACTGATATACTTTATATTACGTGAAATTTCTGTCTTAGGTGTGCACCAAATCGCACAATTTCAGGCCCCAAAATACGAAAGCTCCCTACTGTGGGAGGGGGACACCCCCTCCCACACCCTCCCCCAATCGGTCGCTTCGCTTCCTCGCAATGTCTCCCCTACACTTTTGCTTAGTTCCATTGGAGCTCAATGCCCTAGACTATATTGATGGCTCTATAGTATACAGGATCACGTGGATCAATCTCACGGGCTTAATCTTTCCTCGCTATTACCGTTTTAAAATACGTAACGAGTAGATTCACTATTATATACCATTTTAACACCCATGATTAAGACAATGATGAAGACAATAATGACCATACTTCTACAGTGATATTTTAAACACCAATTTAAACACGTAGTTTTGATTGTGTGTGTATACTTTATCATGAGGGAAATGATTTCTTTAATTCAGTATTATCAAATTTCCTTCCAAGGTATGCACCAAATTGCATTATTTCAAGTAAAAATTTGCAAAAGCTCCCTACCGTGGGAGGGGGGACACCCCCCTCCCACACCCTCCCCCCCTCGCGCGCTACGCGCCCTCGGGCTTGGTCGCTCCGCTCCCTTGCAGCTGTGCCCCCCCCAATCACTTGACCCTCGCTACGCCACTGTATAAAGCTGTGTGTCATCTGCGTAGATGGTGTGCTGGATACCTCGATGTGAGTCAACAATTTGACTCAGTGGGCCAGTGTAGAGGGAAAACAGCAGGGGTCCTACGACGGAGCCTTGAGGTACACCCCACGGTAGAGCAAATGAGTCTGACGTTGATCCGTTGATGATGATCTGTTGGCTTCTATCGGTCATGTATGACGCAATCCATTTGAGTGCAGTTCCCTTAATGCCATATGAGGTTTTAAGGCGATCGATAAGGGTAGAGTGATCAATGGTGTCGAACGCGGACGAAAAGTCAAGGAGAACCAGACTGGCTTCGAATCCGTTATCAACAGCAATCAATATATCGTTGATCACTTTGATTAAGGCCGTCTCCGTTGAATGGAAATGCCTGTAGGCCGATTGATTTCTTGGGAATAGGTTGTTTTCCTCCAAGTAGATCCTCAGTTGTGCCGCTACAACCTTTTCAAGGACTTTGCAGAGGAAAGGGAGGTTGGCAACCAGTCTGTAGTTCTTGTAGTCGTTATTATCCAATGAAGGCTTCTTGAGAAGCGGTGTGACTAGAGATGTTTTGAAGCTCTCTGGAACTTCACCGGTCGTAAGTGACATGTTGATAATTCTTGTGATGACAGGTAGAAGTTCGTCGATGCAAGTCATCACCAGGCGAGACGGAAGAGGGTCTAAGTTGCATGTCTTCGGTTTGAGTTTCTTGATGAGTTCTTGGACTTGGTTTATTGAAACCTGATGGAACGCACTAAAGGATGCCCCACTGTCCGAAGAACCGGTAGATGGTATATCAGGATCCGGATGGTTGGCAGAAGAATCTTCGAGTTCTCAAAACAATTCTGCTGATTTTGTCGTGGAAGTATTCTCCGAACTCATTCGCGAGCCCAACATCGGATTGATGATCTGGGTAGACTGTATCCTGGTTGGGACAAGTCAAACTCTTGACGATTTTGAACAGTTCTTTACTGTCCGCATTTGCTATCTCGGTCTTCAAATGCTTTGACTTTGATTCAGTGAGGGCAGTGTAGTATGACACACATGCTTCTTTGTATAGGTGTTTGTCGATGGAGAGACCCGATTTTACCATCTGTCTTTCTGCACGGCGTCTGTTCCTCTTGGCATCTCTAATCTCCTCTGTGTACCATGGCCGTGACAGTCTTGGTCAGTATCGGGGCGTGCTTGTCAAGAAGTTCTTTCATGGTCTTGTTATAAAGGTCCACGGCTTCAGAAACATGCGCAGATTCCAGAGAGATATTAATGCAGATTCTCTAATATCTTGCTTAAATCTAGTTATATCGATGCTCCGTAGCTTCCGATATGAGACTTGTTTCTTGGTGCTCTTTGGTCCAGCAAGGTTGAGATCGGCAATGATTGCTGAATGGTCAGAAGGTAGGCCAGATAAGATACTGAAACCAGAAATAATGTCGTCCACTTTCCTGGTAAGTATCGGGTCCAATGTGTGACCGGCTCGGTGTGTAGGGCCCGTCACATGTTGTCGGAAACCAAGCAAATCAATTGACGTCAGGAAAGATTTGGCTTGGGTATCATTGATGTTGTCAACGTGAATGTTGAAATCACCTAGGAGAAGAGGTACGTTATCCGCGATAACTGCAGACTCGAGTAAGGTGAGGAACTCTTGTAGAAACGCGTTGTACGTGAACTTGTTACGCGGGGATGGTGGAGGTCTGTAGACTGCAAAGCATCTCAGGACCACTGCAGGAGAAGTGCGGATGCTGATGTCCATAAGCTCAAATGTATTGAAACCGGTTGTGCCATTCAACGTTACTTGGGTCGAAGAACGATACACCACGCATATCCCTCCACCCTTTGAGCCCTGACGAGGACACTGTAGCAAATTGTAGTCCGGAAGTGTCGATCGGATGTCGCCAAATACAAGGTCATTTCTTTGATCGCCTGTAAGGCAGGATTCAGTTACGATCATAACGTCTAGATCGTTCTCTATGATGAGGTCGCAAATACAAGTAGTCTTGTTGGACATGGACCGCGCATTCCATAGTCCAAGACGGGAATGTCGTTGAGCAGGAGGTGATCGGTGATGTGAAGCTCGGAGACGTGCTGAGGTGTTGTCGTATTCTGGATATTCAGTTGCACCGCCGTCAATCCCTGGAGAAATAACACGGGGAACAGCAAACTTTCCAGTCTTGTGTCCGCCACGGTTGCCTCTCTTTGTAGTACGGGCGATGTCCCAAGTTCTGAATAGCCGCCATTCATCGTGAGTGAAAGGCGTTGGTTGACCATGAACAGACACTTTCCGTCCGATAGACAAAAGATCGTCCCTGGAATAGACTTGCTTTGCCATGGTGAGTGAACACAGAGTCACGAAGAGAGTTAATACAGTATACAGTGTACATAAAATGACTGATGCAAAGCATTCGCTTTGTAGGAATTTACAGCCATTAAATGCATTTTCAGGATCCAGTGTAAACTCAAATCAGCACCAATAAAATCACTACAGTGAATGTGTGCAAACTGTACTGTCAGAAATGCAAAATTCTTAGTAGAAAGTAACAAAATAAAGCAAAATCTGACAGTAGTAGAGTGGTGCAGCCATTAGGGAAGGGCGCCACCAACAAAAAAAATTTAAAAATAAAATAAAATAAAAAATAACATGGGTTTTACTTAGTCGTTTGTAATTGTGTACACTTTTCCAGCATGGCGAAGTTATATCTATTATTTTGTACCGTAGTGGTGCAGGTTTTGGTTACTAAAGCTAAGTTTGACCAATACTCAACTATCCCTTTAAGGAGGTGTTAATCACTATGAAGCAATATCATGACTTGTATCCAGATCCCTGAACATATATGCGTGGGTTATAATGGGTAGTCAGCAAATTCCAACTCGCACTCCACCGTAATCTCCCGAGGTAAACTCACGATATGTGTTGGATCGATCCAAGAGCGGTGCTTCGAAATATCTGAACACGGGCCTTCTTATGAAATTGCATGCAGCAAACAGCTGGTATCTTTATACCGAGCGAGTTTCTCGAGCTATCACCTAAGGCAATACATATCGCTGATAAGATCAAACAGCGGCACTTTGAAGTCGGTGCGGTTAAGCGTGTTACGTAATATTTTCGCTCGTGAACATCTCTGATCTCAATTCGACTACCTAGTACAAATATTTCGAACGTGACTATTTTTGATGTATTTTCGACTTGGGTGTTCGGAAGTGGGACAGTTGTGATCGCTACTTATAACTGAGCCAATGGGGATTACGTACCGTGCGTAAAAGTGCGCAATATGGATCCACGCGTCTAATATACCGGTCTGAATTCCCTTTAATACTGCTATAATGATGGTGGCGATGAGCATGGAATAACCCCATTCTTTATGACAGAGGCTATATAACTCGGAGGTGGTCTAAATTCAATCCAAATCACTTGTTACTCTTACACTTCTCTCGTACCTTTGCAAATGGTAACAGATTAATTAAATTGGTTTTGATTTTTCAAATCTCTAATCAGTTGTTTATCATATAGTACAGTTTGTCTCATCTTACAAAATACAACGGGAACTCGTTATAAATAGATCTGATATAACTCGAGCATTATTGGGATACCTGATCGACCAAAGTAATGATCATCGTCAAAGTGACATCGTTATAATGAGGTTCCACTGTATTACATTAGTTTTAATTCACGATATCTTTGCTCAATGGTTTTGTCATAGAATAACGATCATTGTCAATATTACACCAGGCTTTCCTTCAGTTGCGTAGCTATGGGGAGGGGGATTCCCTC
>JBAMJV010014467.1:0-32784 GCA_037951105.1 Echinarachnius parma
GATTGCAACAATGGTACAACACGACAAACCTCTAAATAACAGACGATTAATATTATACGAATTTTCTTATCCTCATACGTAGATTTATATTTTGTGTAGAAACGCACATGGCAAACCCTACCAGCATATTCATTGCCATAATCATTTAGAATATATGCTAAAAAAATAAGGATATAATATACAATTTATATCACATATTAAACCTTTCTATTTAGTTTATATTTCATACACAAATGTCATTATCCACAAATCAAATAGAATCTATTAAGATGTGCATTTGTGAAAGTTTATAGGACTTTGCATGGATTGATACATCTTACTTATCTAAGCAATACTTTTCAACTATCAACTCTTTTTTCGTAAGGAACGGCGTTTTTTTTCTTTATAGAATATGAAATGGGACGGAATGCTTTTCGCCACATGTATTCAGATAACTTTTTCCAAGCCCTGGCATTCCAGTGGTTCGAATTTCTACACTGTGTACACTTGTAATGTGTATTTGATTTGCCGAATAAAATAATAATAACATTCTCTGTATCGCCTCGGTAGCCGTGACCTGCCTCATCCCAGAGTTCCCTTTGTATTTGATGACATCTAACACGTCTTGCGCACAAGGCTCCTCTGTGGAGTATGGAACACAGTGTGATTTTGGTTGCCCGGAGGAATATTCTCTGATCGGTAACTCTTCGTTAGTGTGTCGGGCCAATGGGTCTTTGTCAGCTGATGTACCAAAGTGTCTGTCAGGTACGTGATCACCCGCTTTTGCACGGTACGTTTCTTGCAACTAATATTTGGCTGTTATCATTTTATACCGTAGTTGTGAATCTGGGTATACAGGGGACCGATGTGAAGTGTCGCCTCCAAACGTATGTGAGTTAATATGAAAGATATCAAGACATACTTTTCAAGATGTGCCAGCCAAGTATGTGATGTGATCACCCACTGTTCTAATGAATTTGAATAGGTTTTCTTCAACAAGATGTACAGTAAATATTTGAACACAATTGTGGGTAACAAATGAGCTTTTACATCATGTGACAATCTTAGCAGAGGGCATGGAACGTTCAACTTATATTTCTGCATCGAATAATACTAGGGTTCAGATTATATTGATTACATTTTTGTATCAGTTCAACAATATTGATCAAATAGTAAACCCAATAAGAATGCTTTCTGAACTTTTTGAATGTTTCCAATAATGAAATTAAGCTTGATAATTCATTGAAGAAATTAATATAATAAATGTTTAAATTGTTTCGGTATTCATGTAAGATATTTTAATATTAAGTTTCATATAATTACAAGTCAACACCCACAATGTTTAATTTGAATGACATTGCAGATATTCTGAATATATATTAATCAGGCAATCATTGTTTCATTGTATGTCCTCTTGCAATGTGTACACCTATTTTGTTGTATATCTCGCAAAAGGTTTATAGAAGACAACCTCTTTTAATAAACTCAAAGGCCATTTTGATGAATATATGCCTTTTGAACTTTAGTTTGCTGAACAATTGAATCATTGTACGGTCACAGATTTCTGCTCACTGGTGCCCCCTGTCTGCCCGGTGGCTTCCAAGTGCATCAACGGATCCAACTCATATTCGTGCGAGTGCCTCGTCGGGTACAGAGCAAGGAACAACACCAACGGTATCGTGTGCGCGGACATTGACGAGTGTGTGTTGCAGCCTCCACCGTGCCACGCCCGTGCGCTGTGCAACAATCTGGCGGGGAACTACCAGTGCTTCTGTGAAGAGGGATACGAAGGTGACGGAACACAATGTACAGGTAAAATTGCTCTTTCACATCTCAAGTGGCTTGAATGCTCCCTAGGGAGTGGAGATGTTGCATGGCAAGCAATCAACTGAATGTGATTTGCATCCAATACTAGAAGTAGAGCCATTGGAGAGAACACTGTGAATTATAAGCGTAATTATTAATTTGCATTGCTATATCATTGTTTTGGATATGTTCAGATATGATAGACTGCATGGGTATCAAAAGCCTTACGCAATACTTAGTGTGCAGGGGGATGAGTGAATAGATCATCCCTCCCACATGAACAGGTACCAGTTAAAAATCGACGGCCATTACATCATCATCATTGTGTCATAATGAAGGTACTACTTGTGATGCGAACTCACAGGTAAACATTTCAGGCTATCTACCCATGGCTTTGAATTCATAATTTGTTTTTATATTTTAAAACATAGGAATACTTACCAGAAATATATCAAATAGATTGAAATGAGCAAAGTGGTTTGGACTCCCCCAATATTTAAACCTGAGACACCCCCCCCCCCCCCCTGGATTGCTAGAATGATGTTCTTAGCTCAAATGGTAAGAGCACTAGACTAGCAATTCTGGGAAATCAAGTTCAAATCCTGCGGAACAAGTTCAAATCATACGAAAGACTAATTTCCGTTACAATGGAAATTCAAATAAAGAACAAATTAATTTGAAGAATTGTTTGTTTGTTTGTCCATACAGTGACAAACCCATGTGCATCAGCACCATGCCAGAATCAGGGTACCTGTACGCCAACCTCACCGCTAGACGGGACATACTCCTGCACCTGTACCCATTCCTACTCAGGCATCAACTGCAACACCCTTAATACCCCAAACGGTAAGATCACTAATAACAAATTATTGATATGAAGAGGATACCCCAAATGATAATACAGTGTGTACAGATATATTTTTCAAAAACATAATGAGACCCACGCAGTATGCCGACATCAACTATAACACCCTCATTATGGAAAATGGTAAGACCATGCATTGTAAATGCTTGATATGATGAATATACTCCAAATGATATACACAATGTGTATAGATACATATTTTGAAAGCATAATGAGACCCACGCAGTGTTGTAGACGTGGTAATTTTCACGTATTTCTGGCTAAATCTGGCGTCCGCGAATACAAATGCGCGATATATTAATCCCGAGAAAAACACATTTTTACAGTATGCCAATCTCACCGCTAGACGGGAGATACTCATGCACCTGGAGGCAGTCATACGCAGACATCAACTGCAATACAATATCAATAAAAAAATAGTAGGATCATTTAGTTTAATTGATTTGATTTTGATTTAATTCATGTTAATTAATTTTTATTTCATTTATTTGAATTTCATTCAATTGAAACGAGTTGAAATGATATTATAAGAAAAGAATTGTCATAATTGTCAACTAGGTTTTAGCTGAGTAAACCCCTTGTTACCATTACAGGAATAAAAGACTGTCATAAATATATAATCACTAATCGTATTCTCTTATACTCCTAGAGATCAAAGTAATTCTTATTTCAAAAGGAATTTACCTTACCGATACATACAGTCATGCAATTCATGTTTACAGTGATTATTAAAATAATAACTAGCAACTATTCCATTAAATTTAAACATAGAGGAAACTGACTAGAAATATTTAAATAATTGAAAATGAGCAAAGAAAATTAGGCTTCGCCGGGAATCGAACCCGAGACTTCCGGATTGCTAGACCGGTACTCAAACCACCAAGCCCCGAAGACCTTTGAATGGTGGTTGTTCCCATGAAACCCTTTTCAATGCTCGATTAGTCAGAAGCTTTATAAACTGGGCCAATCCCAAGGACAAGCGCAAGGGGCCATAATGCCCCCCCCCCCCCTCTCCGCAATTTTTTGTATTGCTCCAAAACGCTGTAAGATGACGCGCCGCTGCTTGGTGACTTTTTTCTTTCGGGTCTTGCGCACGTTTTAAAACAAACATTTTGAAAATCGGACCCTCCGTTACAAAGTCACGTGACATTTTGTCTATGCATGTCAGCCCGAAAATCGCTCAATTTCGTGATTTGTGTACAAAACATATGGAAATATCAATTTTCGTACAATGAGGTGTATTATTAGTTATTTGGTGTTTTTTACATTTTATATGTTGGTTTTGGGGTTCAAAATAGTTAAATTATAGTTAGAAATAAAATAAACATCAAAAACAATAAAATACATAAGTTAAAAAAACAAAGAAATACATAATAAATTGACAAAACAATAGAAAACATAAGAAAGAACCAGACTCTTACATATTTTTTGTTGTATTATCATTCCAAATGCTCTAAAGAATATATGTAGTGAAAACCAGAGTTTAATTATGAAGAATATATGATTTATGGGTAAAAATATGAATTTCATGACTTATTTGCATAAATTACCATAAATATGCAAATTAATGAATATTGCAAACATTTTAAAAATTACCATTGTATTCTATACACTTCACTAATCACGCGTGCACATTTTTACGGCGATCGGCCGCTCCGCGGCCGAGATCTTAGGGGGGGGGGGGGGGGGGGGGCCATAATGGCCCCCCCCCCCACCCCCCCCCCCCCCGGCCTGCTGAAGACCTCAAATAGCCCGGCCTTATTAGGGTTAACATGTAAATGCTCATGACTGTTTATTTTGGAATATCCTGATTTTTCCAGGTGGGTGATTTACAAAGTTCGACTTGAAATTATGAAAAAATTGTATATGCTATGTATGTGCAATGTTCATGTATACATCATTATTCAAATACACCATAAATTGCTGTTTGAAAGCATGACTTTTCCTACTTCGATGTGATTAAATATTATTGATTCAAACATATAAAGAAACTTACCAGAAATATAATATGGCTTAAAAAGAGCAAAGAAAATGGGATTCCAGTGGGATTTAACCCGAGACCTCCAGATTGCTAGACCAGCGCTCTTACCAACTGGGCTATAGAGAAAAATAAATTGTGTTCAATGTTCGTCTCGATGTTCAAGACATTAAAGGATCAAATAATATGCTTGTTTTGCTCATGAATATTTGCTTTCAATTCCAAGGCTACAAACGGCTTTTCCATAACTGTACGTCTAGCTTAAAATTTCAATTTAACTTACAAAAACCTTTTTGAAACTCTTCCAGAACCCCTTGCGGTGCAGATCCACCCGGTATCAGTGGAAGCCCAGCCGTACAGTCGTGTTCGCTTCCATTGCGCGTTTCAGAATGCCGAGAGCTTCGATTGGTATAAAGATTCAAGTATCATCAGAGGCCGGAGTAACAAGTCTCCACTGGATGTGTATCCCGCCTTAGCAAAGGACCAGGGCTACTACTCCTGCAGAGCTGATGATGATGAGGGCAATGTGGTGGAGACAGACAAAGCACAACTCAGACTCAAGGGTAGGAAACAAAGACACTTACAGGTGCACTTGTAAAAAGTCAGTTATTACCCGAAATGGCATTTGAGACTTCAATTATATACCAAAATTATTGTAAGACATGTCCGAATAAAGTGCGAAAGTTTTACTGAAAGAGAACACTGCTTTCATTGTAAAAAAGCGAACATTTACGTCAGCTTTTACAAATAATTACGGCATAACGTTTATGACCGTTAATAAACGCTCTTGAGCTGAATTATCATCAATAATAGCTATGGTCATATCGTCCAGGCGCGCCGGAAGCAGTTTTGGATTGGGGGGCAAAACTCAAAGGGGGCTCAAGATTTATGTGTTTAGGGGCTCATGCTCAATCACACTCACGGTGTAGACTCCCCCCCCCCCCCCAGGGACGGATCTAGCTTTTTGCTAAGGGGAGGGGGGGGGGGGGGGGGGTGACCCAATCACGATTCGGAGCAAACGGCGATTTTTGGGGGGCTATTTTGAACCCTCGTAAGTTATTTTTTGTTACCCTTTTTTTTAATTTTCGTCCACGAGCCGCAAAGCGGCGAATTTTTTTTGCTCTTTTGAACCCCCATCAGTTATTTTTGTTCACTTTTTGTTTACTTTCGTCCACGATCCGCGAAGCGGCGATTTTTGTTGTTATTTTGAACCCCCGTAAGTTATTTTTTTCCCACTTTTTTCACTGATACATTTTCACTTGGCAGCCCAGGTTTGGGTGGGGGTATCCCCCTCCCACGGGGAAGATTTCGCATTTTAAAACTTGAAATGGTGCAATCTGGTGCATACAACCATAAACCATATGCCACATTTGTATGATCCACCATTGTAGCTATAACAGCTAAAAATGAGTCCCGAGCGAGGGGGGGCGGGGGTGGGATGGGGTTTAGATTTTGCATTTTTTTATCACACAAACAGCAGGGCAATGGCAACCTACACAGGAACTACGTGGACCGGTACAGAAAAACCCACCCAGACGACCATACGTAAATTACATAACACACTGAGATAATTTGTTTGCGCGCGAAGCGCAGCGAAAATTTTAAATGGATGTTGAACTCAGGTTTTAAACGTTATTGGCCGATACCCCTTTTCCCCTACATTTAATCTTTTCTTTTCCCTTTTTTTCAATTTTTATTTTTTTTGAGGGGGGAGGGGGCTTTTTGGGGGGCAAAAATGCGTTTTGCCCCCCACTTTTTCGATGGGGGGGGGGGGGGGGGGGGGCGCCTATGATATCGTCATGTATTTTACTCTATATTGATTTCATTTTTTTTGGCAAAGTTAATCAAACAGATCTACACTCAGGCTACCAAACATGTAACGTTTTATTTTATTTTGTAGCGTAATTATATTGGTTACTGTTTGTAATGCATTTTCAGCAGCTTACCAGATACTAATATTATTTGTTAAACCTACGTTTCTAAGCTAGCCTCAAACAAATGCGTATTTTTAACAAAACTTTCATGTTTTCAGTATTTGTTGAGAACTCTTTTCAAGGCTTTCTCAACAAAACATAAACATGACAGGTAATCATATGGAAATTAATTAATTCAACCGTCTTTTTTTTAACTTTAAAGGCGTTGACAACTATGGCTTGACAGCATCCTTCAATCTGATCTTCAATGCCAGTCTTACAAATCGCAGTTCTGAGTACTTCAAAGAGATCACTGGTATCCTTAAGAATTATGTAAGCATTTTAAGTTGAACTGTGATATTTAATCATTCTTAGACAGACATGAAGACATGTGAAGGCGAGTGCAATGAACAAGAGGTTTTTAGGGAGTTCTGCAAATTATAATGACCATGTGTGTAAAAGAATGTTCAAAATTCCAGTTTGCATTTGTTGGCAAATTGGAATGACAAGGAGCATTCTTGTTTATTTAAATAATGCAGGCGATACATCAATCATATGACCAAAGAGTAAATACAAAATCGGATATTATAGAATAAATGCAATTCTGAACCCTAATTATAAGCCTTGAGCTCAATTTCTTCAATTTGTATGAACCGCTTATCAATACAAAATGGAGGTAAATTACACCATTAGCGGAGAAAACAGTTAGACACAGTTGTTTGTCAAAAGGTAAGATTGTGTTAACTTGTTTAGTATTGTTACTTTTCAGATACAAACTGCAATTCAGGGTGGCTTTCCGGAGACCATCGATGTACAGATCTCCGGTCTCCGAGCTGGCAGCGTAATAGTAGATTCAAATGCATTCGTGTACAATGGTTCCTTGTCGGATGACCTGCAGATCAGCTTGATACAAGCTCTGTTAATAGCTCAGGCAGAATCCGATGGACTGATGAACCCAGAATCCCTGCAAATCTATAGCACGGGTAATCATTGATCTTCAGCATTTGTTTAGATTTTATTTGATATATTTCATTTATTTTCAACATAATCTCATAATAAATATTGTAGTATAAATTGATGCTAACGAAATGAGCTTATTAAACAAGCATAAGAATTGATTAGAATATACCTTTCCAAACTGTCCATTCATAGTATCCTTCCCTCCCACACATTTCCTCCTCTTGTCCTACTCTCTGCCCTTTCCTTAACCCTATGCTAACTAGGCGGGGTTGGGGGGTCAATTTGACCCCCCCCCCCCCCCCTCCTCGACTTTTCGCGCGATAATTCCGCAACGCGCCCAGGTATTGCCGCGCGACTTCATTATTTTTTTAATTGAAGTCTTGCGCAACTGTTGAGACCAAATTTGCGACGACCGGGTATACCGTTCAAATGTCACGTGACCTTTTGTAAGTGAGCGTCGGCCCCAAAATCGCTAAATTTGGTGATTTGTGTACATATCCTATGGAAATTGTCTAATTATTTCGTGAAAAAGACAAAATCTACATTATTTTCCATCTAATCACTGCAATAAACTAATTTGGGCTAAAAATGGTTGTATAATTGCAAAGACTATATAATTACAAGACAGCTCACTGGCGGTCGCGCAGCAATGTTCCTTCAAACAAAATGAAGACTCAAATCGAGCTCAAGAGAAAGTTGAGTACACCCAGAAGTTTGGGTGTAGTACTGAATCTTCTTCATCTTGTTCATCAGCTTATCTCCAAGTTGAGTACACCAGGGGGTCACATTGTTTTACTTATTTAATTTTGTCTTCGATTAGTTAAAAATATTTACAAATTATAGTCCATAGCGTTTTTACCTTTATAAGTGTAAGGATCTTACCGTCTACAGAAAAAATTGCAATGGCTACTCGCGTATTTTAATGTTAACGCGCGCTTAGTCCGCGCACTGTCTTTTTTAAATTATTTATTATTGCACGCGCATCCAAGTGCGCAAAACAAATTTCACGCGCGATATGCAAATTTGGCGTCATCAAACTTTTTCACGTGTTCTTTGAATTATTTTGAGTCAGGCGATGTAAACATTGTTATTGTGACGTCGGTCGGTATTTCCATTAAAGTGATGCCTGTAAAGTAACTCCTAGAAAAATACTTCGAGCTTCCTCGTTTCTCTTCTGCCGTGTTGTTTAGCTTATGGTAAGAGAAGAATAAAATAGGGTTAGATTTGTTCAAATGTCCCTTTGGTATGAAGATAATTATCATTGAAAATCATTATTTCAAAACCGTTGATCAAAGGTTTTGAATAGTCGCAGCTAATTGCGTCCACATTGCGGCACGCGTACCCGCCGTGGGAACATTCCGGAGATTGAACTTTGGACCCAGCGATCGCGAATTCCATGAATTATGTAATACGCCTGTAGACATACACGGGTGCTAATATTCCAAAAGGCTAATTATTCCTGTGACAATGTGTGGCAGACCATCAGTATTCGGTGATAAAATATTAACTCAATATTCGTTTGTTTCACTAGGTAAACAGTGTTCGTTTTCTTTCAAACTTTCACAAATCTTTCAATTGTATTTTACAATGATATTGATATAGGATTGAAGTCTCAAATGTCATTTTGTGCAATATCTGACACTTTACCTGGATCACTTTAAGCGTCTTTGATAATAGTCAATAATTATTTCCATTGAAAAAAACAATAAACAAGTCGAACAAACAAAGAAATACATAAGACATTCCCCAAAAAAAGAAATACATTCAGATTTTTTTGTTTTGGTAACCTGTTAAATAAGTCATAAAGAGTATTCATGCACAAAATAAGCATATTCTGAGCAATATTTAGTGATTTACAGGCAAAAAGAGAATGTTTGCATAAATTAGCATTCTTCGCTAATTAATATGAGCATAATTTTCATATTTTTAACATTGGATTGTAAAAAACGAAAGCATGAACGCGTCGCTAACAATTAAATGTACCACCGTGCAAAATTTCGCGTGAATCGGACCCCCCCCCCCCCAGTAAAAACCTGGTCTGAAATAGCCCAGTTAGAATAGGGTTAACCCCTTGCTTCTAATCCGCACATAACCGTTGTCTTCACCAGTCATCATAAGTGCACTTTTTTGTTTCTTCCTACTCGTTCCTGCTCCTGTATTACCATCGCCAACACTTGAAGTCCTCTTTTGTTCTTGTACACACTAGCATGTACTTGTTCCCACCTTCTCTTATCCTGTTTTATGTATATACCTTACACCACAAAAGGACTAATAACTCGAGAAAACTGATATTGCTGCTTTTCATAAAACATAAAGATAGAAGTAATTACCTTTAAAATGGTATATCATTAGTCATGTTTGGACAAATCAAACCCTCTCAAAATGAACACCAAAGATTTGGAATAAGGCTGATCTGAAGCATTTTTAAAATAAGGGAGAAACAGGCCATTTCAAAGATCAGTTTCGATGCATTAAACCGCTGTGTTAAGATCACATTTATTGGATGAAAAATAGTATTTTAGGCATTTAATTCACATCGCTGCTCTCTACCCATGAGTATAAATGGGTACTTGGTCGGGTGTTAATTAGCCTGGGCGCTATCATAATGGCTGCTATTGGCTAGTATGCTCCCGGGGAGTTGAGATGGTGCGCAAGATAATTGTGTGGGTTTGACCTGACCTGCATAGGGACATGCAATTGTGCTTATTATGCGCTATACAGGGTGGCCCAGAAATAACGGAAGGGGCACTTCCCAAAATAAAGTTAAAACATGACTGGGTCCATCTGATAGTGTGTCTTTTCAAATGAAAATTGATACCAAGAACATTAATTTTGGTCGTGCAGTTTTTGTTTTAGAGCGCTGTGAGTGACATGTCAGGGTTCATTTTTCTTCATTTTTTCTTTTGACTGACCTATTGGCTAAATAATGGCCCAAAGGTATTGTCATAGAATGACGGTGCGCTCAAGATGCAGACAACTTTGTTAATGAGCATTCGACTGAATAACCAAAGCTCCGTAATTATATGACGAGCCGTTCGGGTCATTCTTTAGCCAATAGATCAGTAAAAATTGAAGAATAATGAACCCTGACATGGTGTCACTCACAGCGCTCTAAAACAAAAACTACACGACCAAAATTAATGTTCTTGGTATCAATTTTCATTTTAAAAGACACACTATCCGATGGACCCAGTCATTTCGTTACTTTATTTTGGGAAGTGCCCCGTTCCGTTATTTCTGGGCCACCCTGTATATAAAAGTGTATCATTATTATTATTATTATTTAACCCGTTCTCTACGGGGACCGATAATTCTCGGTCCCCGATGCGCCTACTCATATACGGGAACCGAGATTTTTCGGTTCCGAGCAAGGGCTATATTAATTGCATAAACATACATGTATGCATCTTGTAAGTACAATATTATTTGGCTGAATACACATATTGAACCCTTGGCTACATGTATATCAAGTTTCAGACTCTAGTTGCGTGATAAGGGTTTATTACAATGTTATCATGGTAATACACAGGTCTACTTTCAGGATATTCGTATACAAACGCATGCAAGCCAGTTCCTAGAATTTGCACAGATTTTCACTTCGCCGAGTTTATGCCATGCAAATCGATCGCCTCTATTGTGTGTACTACTTGACCAGCGAACTCATGCTAGGTTGAATAAAAGCTAATACAATGCCATGGTCAACCAGATATCGATCGGTTCTTTCGTGCCCTCCCAATTCGGTAATTCGACCCGTCCGTAAAATAATCTCGTATATAGCTATTGAAGCAGTATATCAAATGGCGTGGTAAAGGGGTTAAACATGATTTCCGACGCTCAAAATGTTACAGAAGCTAGATTAAAATATACTTATTCAGGAAATACCAAAATCCTAAATCTCATATTTTGAAAAAAGTTGACTATTTTAGCTAATTAAAGATAAACTACCACAGCGACATAACGATCATGTTGTGGTGTGAGGTCACATATTTCATGTTCAAGTATGCTAATTCATTGCCTAGGCAGAATACTGGATTCGAAAGCTTGGCAACATATTGACCTATTTTCCTATATTAATGGGTGACAACAATTATATTTTCAAAACAGTAATGAATGTAAAGGATGTAATTACCATTAACTAACATAATTCAAACGCACGGGACATCGCAAGCTTTGCTTTAGTTAATAAAGGTCCCTAATAACTTACCTTCATCAATATTATTTTAACCCTCTCACTCATATTTCACGAAACCAGTTAACATAAATAAACGTTGTTTTCTTTCTTTTAAAAAGCACACTTTCTTTCTTATAAGATGTTATTTTCTATTTTTCAAACCATGGTGCATGTATCTATTCATCAATCTTTGTATTTTACTATCATCCTGCATGATTCTCAATTCATATTTCAATCATAAACGTTCTTTTGGGTTGTATTACTTAATTTACCATAATTATTTTCAAACGGTTCTTCAATGATCAAATCAATTTACCTATAGTGCAAAATGTTGCGTTTTATTTAATGTATCTATTTTGAGATGGTACGTACATGTACCAATTATGGAGGATTGGATCTTTTACTTACTATTTGATATTTCACAATTATTATGTAAACTTTTTTCAGAATTATTTATGTATTCATATCCTAACTGGGAGGTTTTTATTTTTTGTATTTATCTTTTTGACAGAATAGAGGAGCATTAATATTGAAATAAAATTTGTCATGAAATTTTTTTTGTTGAAGCTGATATAGTGTATTGACTATGTGACATAGATTTCCTGCAATGTGTTGTTTGTATGGTTCACAGATATTTCCGATATCGAGATTTAACACTGTGTTTTTTTGTTTCACAGTTTCTTGTCCACCATCAAATCTGTCTACGCCGTATGGACCCGTTTTATTCACACAGGGAGAAATAAATAGCAGAATGAATTCTACAGGTCCGCAGTGCCCTACATTCAAACTGAAGCGTAAGTAATCCTGTGTTTTTTTTTAAATAATAATAATAATGGTGGCTACTTGTATAGCGCACGTTCTGTCTTCCGACGCTCGCGGCGCATCACTATTATTACCCCGGTCATCGGATACATGCTGCACTCAATCCAGTACACAAAGTACACATTGTCCACTCCCGGCCTGGGGAGCATTCCAGCTAGGCAACCTCGTAGGTGTACACATTATTATGTTATTGATAATGTTATTAATGTAATTAATAGTAATAGTAGTACATGGAGCAGTTGTAGTAGTAGTAGTAGCAGTAGTAGTAGTTGTAGCAATAGTAGTAGAAGTAGGAGTAGTAGTAGTAGTAGTAGTAGTAGTAGTAGTAGTAGTAGTAGTAGTATTTTGTTTAACTTTATATCGAAATCAAACACAATAAAGCATTGCAATAGATAAACACCTCAGTTACTTGTTGCTGTTTTTTATTTATTTTTTTTGGGGGGAGGGGGCTGCCACATGAGGTTTCGGGCCACTACAATTAGACAAACCATATTTCACATTCCCGATTAGTCCACATAGGAAAACAAATAATGTTAAGCATTGGATTAGGCTACCTACATGTAGATACATGGTGCTCTGTAAATGCTGTATATCATTATCATTATTATAACTTTTACCCCAGAAGGGACAATTCCTGTCACAGAAGCTTCTTGTGAAGGTGACATTCTGTCCCCTTGGTTCCTGGGGCTTGTTTATGAAAATTTCTTGGCTATGTACCTTGTCTGTCTCAGAGCTAGGGTGCACTTATGTAAATTCAAATGCATTTCGTAGGTTCTGAACCCGGAGATAACTCCATCCTAGCTCCGCACCAGACAACGTACATGTACATAGCTAAGATCCTTTCATGAAACAAGCCCCTGCTGCTTCCTGGGTAGAAATGGCACACTTTAAGTGTTCAATGTTATTATTGTTACTCCTCCTGTCCTAGAGGCTTCTTTTGAAGGGGACCTTCTTTCCCCTTGTTCATGTGTATCGGATCCGGGGCTTGTTTTATGAAAAGGTTTTAGTTGACATGGAGCTAGGGTGCAATTATCTCACATAGCGTCGATAGCCCGTTGGAAATTCAAATGCTTTAGAGTCTGATTGCAGAGATAATTGCACATTAGACAACGTACATATCTAAGACCCTTCCATTAAACAAGCCCTTTGGTTCCTGGATACAAATGGGGCTCTTTAACTGTTACAGTGAAAGAGCCCCATTTCTATCCAGGAACCAAGGGGCTTGTTTTGTGAAAGGGTCTTAGTATAATATACAGTATTATACTACAAGTGTACAATATTATTATTATTACCTCAGAAGGGAATCGTCCAGTCATACAGGCTTCTTGTGAAGGAGACCTTCTGTCCCCCTGTTCCTGGGTATTGGTTCCTGGACCGGACTACTGTGGAAGAAACTTGACGGCAGATGAACTTCTTCAAATGATCGAAGAAGTAAATATTGATTCCTCTTTATTTCATGTTGGCCATCTAATCAATGCATACAAAAATATGGATTGTGTTCGTTAATTAGTTCTTACACAATTTTGATTCAGAAGCATTTTTTTCCAAATTGTTTGGTATTACTTGCAGGTAAATGGAAGGATATGTAAAGCGAAATATTTGCTGATTTAAAACATTTTACTGATTTGCTAATTTGTTGATATATAATTATTGAAATGTCATTACTCTATAGTCATATGAATAGCATTTTATCGTTAATATAATATCTTGGTTGTGTCACTTGACATTGTCTGTACATTTCCGCATGAGTAGCGAACAAAAACTAAATCTTGGAAATGGAAAAAAGGGTATTAATTGCATGAATATGTTTACAGAAAATAGACAAAAGTGTACAGATTTCATTAAAATGTTCTCAAAATCCAACAAATAGGGTAATTTTCGTATGCCATTTTGTACCCGATTTTGTGTTAAAGAGGGGGTTTATTTGCTGAAAATGTACGCGAAGTTCTGCAAAGTGAGGGTCATTTTACATCTCCAAAATGATGCAAGATTTATATTTTCATAATACAAGAAATATAAAAAATATTTTGTTTCGATATTACTTATCTTATATACGTATGTTATTGACCATGTATAAATAAATAAACATTTAAATCCAATCAAAATTTGAATAATTCTGATTGGTTATTTCTAGATCACAGTGGAGGCAGACAATGTAGAAATGGTGGCAGAAACAGTGGCAGATATCACTGAAAACAGCGAAGAAGTAACATCAGATGGAGTTGCATCGGTCGCTGCAATATTGGAACAGGTTGCCGACATTTCTACAGCCGATGAAACGGTAATATTAATGATTTAATTGTGTTTCAGTATTGATGTCAACATTTCATGTAACACATCTGTGTTGGTATAGTAACAATGTATTACCACAAACAGCTCTCCGTAATCTAAAGAGTAAACTAAACAGACCTTAAAGACGCAGAGCATTGGTTGCGAGACAACTGAAAGGGCTGTAATCAAGGAGGTGTGAGCTTAATAAAAGTTTCTGATGAAGTCATGACTAATGTATAATTTGTATAAAAAAGTAAAACCTGTTTTTTAAAAGTCTGCATTTTTTTGTTTCATAAATCATTACAAGTGTATATATTGAGGGTTTCTCAGACACCAAATCTGCAACAACAAAAAACGAACAAAAAAAGTAACTTCACCCCTAGGCAATTGCCCATATTTTCATAACCAAGAATCGTTTCAAGATTTCGGTTTGCCAATATATCTATGGTAATTAGGAAAACAATGTGTAAAATTAAGAGGTAACCATTAATCCATGGTTGAGTGAGCACACATTACAGAGAAAATAGTCATATTTCAAAATTCGCAAAAAATATTATCATCATTACAAATGATTGAGAGTTGGAAAATTAAACAATGCACTGTTTTACAATAGCAATTAATGCATGTTACCACATGTGCCAAGAAAAAAATCAAAATGAATGGAATATCAAACAGCATTGTTTCATAAACCATGATCAATGCATTTTCCACATTTGCTGATACACAACAAGGTACAGGCACGCGCACTACCTTTTGTCGCTTTTGAATTGGGACACTTTGTCTTTAATATGTGCTCATTCAGCCATAAAGAAATGAATATGTCTGATTTTCACACATATCGAACATAACAACTGTGCTAATATTGTGGTAATATGACATCTTGAAACAGTAATCGGTTATGAAATTATGGGCAATTGCTTAGGGGTGAATTTACTTTTTGTGTTCGGTTTATATTGCAGACATGTGATCGAAGGTATACTGTGCAATTCAATTAGTTAGACAGTAGTTGTTGTGTCACCTTCACCAAGCACATGCACACCGTCACATATACCTATATGGTAGGTCCTATGTTTGGGGGCATTAGTGCCTATGGTTATAGGACTAGACAAAAAGATAAGTCACATTTCCGACAGTTATTATATCGTTACTGTGACTGACTCCACTCATCAGGGGTATTAAGCGAGTATTAAGTCATAGTAATTAAATAAAACACACATTAAGTTTAGAGTTTGTTTCTGACTAGGTCAGGAAACCTTATTTTTCATTTGTTTCCTCTAAAAAAGGAGAAGTTTTGATGATCCTATTCTAAGTTTAACTTATACGAAAAACTTGTTTTCTATAGGTCGCCACGTCTGTGTTGGATATCGTTGACAACCTCGCGGACACACCAGACGAAGAGTTGCAAGAAGCGCAGAAGGAGAGCGCTGCACCGAGCCGAGTGGTAGAAGCCTTGGAAAAGCAACTAGCGGCCGTTAACGTGCTGCAGAATAAGTCTGTGCGAATCGTGAGGCCAAATGTTGCTGCAGAGGTAAACATTACACATTTTAAAACAAACATTTCGAAAATCAGACCTACCGTTACAAAGTCACGTGACCTTTTGTCAATGCATGTCAGCCCGAAAATCGCTCAATTTTGTGTACAAAACATATGGAAATATCAATTTTCGTAAAATGAGGTATATCATTGGTCATTTGGTGTTGTTTACATTTTATATGTTGGTTTTGCGGTTCAAAATAGGTAAATTATAGTTAGAAATAAAATAAACAACAAAAACAATAAAATACATAAGTAAAAAAAAACAAAGACATACATAATAAATTATCAAAACAATAGAAAACATAATGAAGAACCTGGCTCTTCCAAATTGTTTTGTGGTTTTATTGTTCCAAATGCTCTAAAGAATATATGTAGTGAAAACCAGAGTTTAATTATGAAGAATTTATGATTTATGGGTAAAAATATGAATTTCATGACTTATTTGCATAAATTACCATAAATATGCAAATTGATTGTTGATTGCAAGTTTTTCAAAAAAAAAAGTACTATTGTATTATATACACTTCACTTATCATGCGTGCAAATTTTCACGGCGATCGGCCGCTCCGCGGCCGAGATCTTAGGGGGGGGGGGGGGGCATAATGCCCCCCCCGGCTGTAGGAAGACCTCAAATAGCCCGGCCTTATTAGGGTTAACAAATCGTTGACGACACCTAACTGGTCGCTTACAGTGACTTCACTAAGACCCAACATAATGTAGCTCTAGACTAGCTTGAAATATTACCATGATATCACGGGGGAATTTGGGCTTACATATATTTGATTTTGCATTCAAACTTTAACAGGCATTTGACATAATGAAAGATGATGACAACAGTGATGGCATCTCAGTGGTCCTCTCCGCACCAATGTCGACGATGGGTTCTGAAGGGATCGTTGACGACACCTTCCTCGTCACTAATGGTGACGTCACTGAAACCCAACGTGCTCCACCAGAGGCGACGTTATTCATTCCCGGCGACCTCATAGACAGTGTCAATGTTTCAACCAGGGTGGTCATCACCGGTTACCGGACTCCCTCGCTCTTCCAGTCCCAGGAACTGCTCGCCTTCAACCAGAACCAGACGGAGTTCAACCGGACACTCAACTCGCGTATCATCTCTGCCTCTTTCGGCCAGAAGAAAATTGAAAACCTGAAGACTCCAGTTCGCTTGACGTTCGAACCCCTGATTGGGGTGAGATAATTTTAACAATTATCTATCTTCATGTGTTTTTAGATTGTTGTCTTTTTCTCTTATTTTTAGCGTCCATAAAATATATAGCTTTCATGAGTTAGATTTTCTCAATGGAAAAACTGCAAGTGCTATTCCTTCAACTTTCACATTTCAAAGGATGTTAGATAGAATAAGTCTAACCAAACATGATTCAGAAAAGCACAATGAAGCTTTCAAAAAGTAAAAAAAAAAAAAAATTTTATAATAGAAAAGGTTACAGATTGCCTTATCGTGTTTATCATCGGACATTCTTCAATTCAATAAGTTTCGGGCTATATCCAACAACTTAAAAGCTCTCTCTTTCGGCAACTAGTACAACAAGTAGTATGATACCAGAATTATTTGGTTGAGCAATCACACTTAAAATATTTTCTCTTTATTTTGATGATTAATTTGTCTTTCTTTAAATTATTTCAGAATGCAACTAACGCAAGCTGTGTATTCTGGGACTTCAACATAGATACCTGGTCCACCCGTGGATGCACTCTCAACAGTAGCACATCCGAAAGAGTGGTCTGTGAATGCAACCACTTGACAAACTTTGGAATCCTTATGGTAAATCTTTATATCTTTTGCATTCAAATAAATACAGAGTCTGTGGGAATGATAATTCGCAACTGCACGGACCTGCACTAACCTTTGTCATTTTCATAGTAAAATAATGATGATTCCTTTTGCATTCAACTAATTACTTAGTTTGTGAATGATAGTCACTGGACTAACTTGGGAATTCTCATCATGGTAAACACTTATCTTAATTTAAAGGGACTTAGTAACTTAGTCCAAATCCTCAAAATTTAATTTCAAATCATGTTGTATTCGTATTAACAATGAACTCATGGGACAGGTTTCGGTTTTTCAAATTTCCCTTTCGCTACAGAGATATGTACGTTCGAAGTATTCAGATAAAAAAAAAACTATGGGAGAGTTTTTTCTTATCATGTACAAAGTGAGTGCAGTGAGTTAGTAAAGATCACTTTCCATTTGCACTCATTACTTTGCCGTGCAATGTCAATTTTTCTTGAAATTTTCACACAATACCCTGTGGACATATGAGATAACAACAATATACATTGCATCAACCAATCATCACCTTTTGTACATGTCAACAAAGTTACTAGATCCCTTTAATTTGCATTAAAATTGTGAAGTTGTCAAGTAGCGAAGACAGCTAAAGTGAACATTCCATTACTTTTACAGGATAGTCTAATGATATTCTTCATAAGCCTGTGTACAAACATATTGTGTACCTATGCAAATGCTACCGTATCTGTAACAAAATTCAAAATTTAACCACATTAGCAATAGTTATCTTTTACACGATGTCTAGAGAATGGATGGAGGAGAGGGAATATATGATTATTCGGCATTTATAGAAATGTATACTAAGTCATACATCCAATGGCGTAGCTACGGGGGGGGGGGGGGGGCACGGGGGGGGGGGGGGCACGTGCCCCCCCCCCCCCCCCAATAATTTCGGAAAAAACAATAGAAAACATAAGGGGACATTTTTTGAAAAAACAAAGAAATACATAAGGTGTGCCCCCCCCCCCCCCCAATAATTTGTGTGCCCCCCCAATCCGTCCGACCACGCTACGCCACTGCATACATCATGTGATGTTCCAATTAACCAGAACAACGGAGGTACGTCTGACTCAGTCAGGTTTATTCAGTATCGAAAGTGAAGGTGCCGCAGTAGGCGTGTTACATAATAGTTGATGTTACATTATATATTCAGGGCGGTGTACATATGAGTGATGATACTGATGGTTGACTACAGAAGGATATAAATGCATCACACATCATCAGACATCACACAAAATATGACAGGAATTTAAATGATGGCGTTCTTTTCTATATAGGACATATACGGAGGAGAGGGACTTTCTGACCAGGCAGACAAGATTCTGGAGGTATTATCTTACATTGGAGTCTGCATGTCCATATGGGGTCTCATTGTCACCATTCTCACCTATGCCTCAAACAAGTATGTGCACGTCCCTTTCTCTTACAATGCTCTTAACGTGGCTTCGTGTTGACATGAAATATCCATATATTGGATCATATTACATTGCCTCATAATATACACAATATGAATTGGACTGTGATATATTTAGTAGCTATAAAGAGATGTAGTCGAAAGGCTTTAGTCAGGCACTGTTGGATAAGCGTATCTCGGCATTGAATCAGTAATATCTTACAGGAGACTGTGATGTCCAAAACTGAACAATCCCAAACAAATGTCAACAATCTGTACAAAATCTTTATTGTTTTTTGTAATTTTTGCCATGAAGAAGATAGTGCTAGAATAGAAATCTAACTGCACGACTATCCTAATAGAATTATAAAGACTATACAGGGAAACCGCGTTATAACGAGCTCGTTTATAACGAGGTACCGTTTATAACGAGGAGAATCCTTTGGTCCCGATTGCTCCATTGGCGTAATGCATCACTTATAACGAGCTCGGTTAAAGCGAGATTCCGGTTATAACGAGGTAAAATCGATAGTCCCGACTACCTTGTTATAACGGGGTTTCCCTGTATTATTTACATTATATGGATAGATATAATGTATGCTTTCCAAATATTTGCTTCCAGGAAACTGCGGGTTCGCAAACCCAATCAGATCCTGATGTGCCTATCCAGCGCCCTCCTGTGTCTGTACATCACCTTCCTACTGGTCCTGGTCCTGGACACAGGGCGGGATGTGGAGGAGGTAGACCCGATACCTTGCTGCGTGCTGGCAGGTGTCTTGCACTACTTCCTACTGGCATCTATCTTCTGGATGGCTGTAGAGGGCTACAACATGTACCTTCTGTTTGTCCTGGTGATGAAGACTTACCGTGCCTACTTCATGAGGAAGGCATCGCTATTTGCATGGGGTAAGTCACAGAAGTGTAGCTTTATCAGACCGATTGGGCGCTCACAAATGATTGTGTGTTGTTGTTGTTTGTTTGTTTGTTTGTTTGTTTGTTTGTTTTTTTTTGGGGGGGGGGGTTGGGCGGGGTGTTATGTGGGGGCACCTTATGTAAAACTTTCTCTTTTAGAAAGATTCCCCCCATATGTTTTAAATTGTTTTATTGGATGTCACTGGTAAGTCATATAACAGTGCTTTGAAATGTTTTGGTGTTTTAACAGATGACGATTGGAATCTGTTTGGAAACTATTCATTAAGAGTTACCAAATTATACAAATTGTTATCCCACTAAGATAAAGGAAGAGTACATGTTTAAACAAATCAATGAATGTTTAGACTATTAAATCCATGCGTGAATATATATTTAAATGCAAAGACCATACTTATTGGTAAAATTGTGCATGAAAATAACATGGTTTTGCTTGTATATTGCCGTTTTAAAAACGTTAGTGGGGGGTGGGGGAACTACATAATCCTTGCCCACCTCCTCCCCTCCCCTCCCCACCCCTCCCGTAAGCCAACTCTGAGCGCAGAGAAGCATAATTGTTGTTTTTGTTTTAGTAATGCAACACTTAAGTAATATTTGTTATAAATATACCTTTTCAACCCTTTCAATTGATTTCAGGAGTACCGCTTATTATTGTTGGCATAGCGGCAGGTGCAGCCAGGCAGCAGTACGCTTACACAGATTTGTAAGTATACCTTAAAGTGACTTAGTAACATTTTTCAAATCCTCAAAATAAAATTTTCATTCTAGCGGTTCCCTCAAACCTTGTTGTATTAACAATAAAATCATGGGATAGGTTTCGGTTTTTTCAAATTTCCCTTTCGTTTTTCAGTTAAGAAAAACTCCGGGCTAGTTTTTGCACATGTCAACAAAGTTAATAGATCCCTTTAATTTGATTCAATTAACTCTGTTTAGAAAATACTTAGTATTTCTCCAATTTTCTAAGCTAGTCTATTCTTGCTAACTTGTTTGGCTTTACAGTATTTTAGGCTCATTGCAAACAATAATGTTGAATGAATAACAGAAGGGTAATAGCAAAGAGTATGCACTTGAAATACGCCATATTCTGTAGGGATTCTGGAATTTTCACATCAAGATTTGAATTTACTTCAATATTTTATCTGTTTAATCATTGATAAGTAATAATTCTTGTTACAAAGGATATTATTCAGTCGAATTTTACTTGAACAAAATGTAAAATAGATAGCTAGTTTGAATATGAATATACTTTTCTTTCCAGTTGTTTTATCACATTCTACCCTATCATCGGAGGCGTTCTCGTTCCTATTGCCGTTGTCATGGTGTTCAATGCTGTTATCTTTGTTCGGGTGATGAGAAGACTCGGCAAGACCGTGAAAGGGCGATCAGTTGACAGGGTGGACAGGCGACAGAGATTGCGACGTCTCCAGAATGCTGTGTGCATCATGCTGCTGATGGGATTTACCTGGGCCGTGGGTTACCTCAACCTTATCTACAAAGCCAGCGAGGTCGTGCAGGGAATCTTCACAGTGCTCAACTCTATGCAGGGGTACTTCATCTTCATGCTCTACTGCGTGCGGCAGCCCACGGTGCGGAAGCTGTGGCGGGAGCAGTTCGCCTGTATCCTGCCTAAGCGCATGCAAGAGCAGTCATCGAAGATAACATCATCCACCAGTGGAGGTGAAAACACAAGGTTGAAAAATGAGGCGGCAAAGCGTCGTGCCAAAAAGCCAAGACAAAACGCAGCTCCAGTGAATTCTAGCTCATCTGGCTTTAACCCATTTCAGTCAAACTCGGATGGGTTTAGCCCAGACTCCATAGTCAGATCACCACCGGAACGTGTGCCCCGAACTAGCGCCGGGGCATTAATTTGACCACTACGGGGGTTAATTTGATGAGGAAGGGTTTTCTGAGTGAGCAAGAAAGATTTACCAGACCTGTCCTAGTCGACTGCAAGATAGATGTAGATCATGTATGGAATTGAGGTTTGTCCAATTAAAGATGCAAACCCTTTTCAGTAGGCTGTTTGGCAAAGAAGGGAATATTTGCTAAAAACTATTTCACTGACTTGCTAGATCAATAGAGAACACTTGTCTTTGTATAAATAATAAGCTCAATATTGTAGTTTGCAAATGTGTCATATACTGGGTGACTTTGAACACCGATGGGGAAAAGGTTGTTATATTTACTCTCACTTACTTGAATATTTGTTATTATATTGTTGAACTTAATTGAAGTTTGGCATATCTAAGTATTTAATCATGGGAGTAAAGCATGGTGTGTGGTATTAATATTTAGGATACTCAGTGTATTACAAATATAATACATTAAATGCTTTATAATGAGTCTATAATAATGTCTGAATTAATATGTTAAGTGATGTTAACAGTATTTTTGTTCAAAATCAAACGTATGGTGTACCCGTGTTTATGGCAGGTACATGTGGGTGACCAAACTGATAGAATTTTATATATGCTACACTAGTTACAATATAATAGATCAACACAAATAGGCTACCTATTAGTCCACACCAAACGTGTAGAGTTTCTTTAAAATTGAGTAAATAGTGCATACTACTACCGGGGATGATAAGCCATGTTGATGCTATGTTCGGAGAACCTCTGCAAATAAAAATGTGATGTGTTCTTGTCCATGTAGAAGTCAAAATGGCTGCAGCGTGCAAGTGACGTCACGATCGATAGCAAATGCGAACAATACTTAAATTCGGGGTAAAGTTCATCCTGTCCTAACTTTTGTATTGCTCTACCGTTTTGGCTCAGATTTTCGATCATGATTCTTCATATTCACCTCATTTGATAGCAAACATTACATTTTTGGGGTGGAATTCCCCTTAAAAAACTTATCATGTGGCAGTATGTTTTTTTATTGTGTGTAAAGAAAGCATTTTTATATATGATTAAAGGCTGGTGCTGGTTGAGAATACTATATTTTGTAGAAAAAAACAATTATGTATATATCATAATATCTTATGCTTTGCCACAAATGTCTGATATTCAAGACAAAACATATACAATTTAAATGGTTACATATCGCACGTGTATGCTAGTAGGATCTTAAAGACTGGTGGCAATATATTTCGTTTTATTCTGTAAACAAAATATTTTATATATGAACAAAGGCTGGTGATGGTTGCGAATGTTATTATTTGTTGATAGGGTCTGATAGACTGGTTATAAGGCAATATGTTAGTTTAATGATGGACAGAGACAGAACTGTTGGCGCATACGGGTATAAGCGATATTGGAGCGCTCAATATAAATCATTGAGAGTATTCCAACATTTGGGACCATTATAAATGAAAGTATTTTGAGCCAATAACGTTCTGGTAAATGAAATTCCCCTGAATGCCTAGTTGGGTACTTATTGTTTTTTTAAAAACATTTAATCAACAATTGCGGGTAAGGTATTATTTTTATATTTATACCTAAATTGACCGAGGTGAAATAAATATAGGTCCTTAACTTTTAATATATTATTATAAAAAAATAATACATTTGTGTGAGAGTGTGGGGCCGTATAAAAAATAATACGAAATACTTTCTTTTGCAATAATAACAATGTATCTAATAATGTTATGTGAGTGTTACCCCAGGTCAACATACCATAATTTAAGTATGACATTTTTGTTTTATGCGATATTTGCTCTAATTTGTACAACATAAACATTTTAAACAATTAATCCGCTAAGTTACCGTTCTGTTTCAATTTTGATTGTTATAGGGCAAATGAGAAAAATAATAAGGAAAAAAAACATCATATTTGAATTCTAGTGATTTTTTTTGGTATAAGTATAGTCCAATTATATCTGAATGTGGGTTCATTATGAGTTCTATGAATACGTTGTATTAGGCATGTTACGATAAGTTTATCAAAATCGAAATTTGTTTGTTTGGTTTTTTATTTGAGTGATAACTAATTTGAAATTAATTGAATTGTTTCTGGAAATGTAGTTATCACGATGTTATGTTCATTAAATTATATTATGTATGTTATCGGTAACTAGTAATACAAATAACAGGCAATTTGAACTCCCATTAGGAGAGATATCATTACAAATTTTAAAATGTTTCGTTTTCCTTTTGTATAACCGTTTAACCTTTGACCTTGGGTGATCATTCTTAAATACAAAACGGTAATGTAATCCATTATTTGAAACAGAAACGACACTAATCACAAATGGTTAGCATTGGTAGATGAGAAAACGAAGTATGAGATATTTATGTATTTGATCATGAAGCCTCACCCTACATTTGATTGAATTGTATATAACCAACACACAACGAAACAGGACACTTGCCTACTAAAAATATATTTCATATTATACACGATGATATGTACATTATTATACTGAAATTACAGTAAAATGTAAGCATGTTGGAGAACGCCATAAATAGGCCTCATTGTATGTAACTAGAGTGTCATGACCTTACTTGCATATATTATCATACATTTATTATGCAAATAAGTGAACTTATAAAATAATATCCAATGTGTTATATTTACTTTACTAGACATGCCTGCACAATTTTACGGCGATAATTTGTTCCACGACCGAGATCTCGGGTAGGGGGGGGGGGGGGGGGGGGGGGCAATATGCCACTACCCCCCTCCACACGGCCGTATACATTTCTCAAAAATGTCGGATTTGTAAGGGTTAAGTGAACATGATAATGGAGAAGACAACATACATGAAAACAAGTTAGACTATTATTTTAATCTCATTTAAGTCATTTATTTATTCAATAAAACAGGGCTGCGCGACATTTGAAAAAGTTGGTCAGTGTCGGTGTAGTGAAATACATGTATACTCTTTCTATATATCCAAGCAATATATCGTGCAGAGGGTACGAGATATGAGATGAACGAAAACAGGAGGCCTCACTGCATCCAGGGATATTCGGCTCCCGTATGAAAGGGGCTGAAGGAGTGCACTTTATAATATTCTGACGAGTGCAATGACAGTTACAACACAAATACAAAATGTGAATTTGACTTTACCTGAAGGTATGAATATGTATCTATCAACTGTTCGAATTTGGAATCTCAAAACTAAGAAAAAATTGAGCTATAAGCAGTTTCGAAGACTCATCCCCACTGGGAGCATGTATGGACCTTTATCTTTAGAGCTTGTTGTCTCCTTATTTGGTAAAACTCGACTTGCTCACTCTCCTACTTTTGATCGCTTTTTGAATAGGTTATACTGGTCTAAATTTGACGAATTATATATCATATCAAAGCTTAGAGTCTACTCTGTTTAACTACAGTCAGACATGTCTATAGTGACCATCCAAGAGAGAAAATAAATGTGGCCACTCTTTACAGGACGGTGCCCTCTATAGACCGGTTCAATTACACTGTTTTGTCTCGAAGGGATCACCTTGAGTGGCCACTAAAGGCAGGTTGGCTGCTCTAGACAGGTGGTCGATAAGACGGGTTTTACTGTATGTACAAAAGTCTAAACTCATTCTAGTGAAGTAAATGTGTGTTTGATGGTGGGCGTTCACATAATAACCATCAGTGTAAATGAGGGAATGTTTCAATAAATTGAAATCACCGTAGTATTCATGAGAACATTACTTAAAATGCGTGCACAATTTGTGTTAAATATGTACAGTGTATTCATTATAATCATGTAGTATAATTTAAACGCGTAAACATTGAGGCAGCTTGTTTCATCCCCAACCTGCTGCTCTGGCAACACAAAATCTGCTCACAACCTCTATTGACCCTTTTTTCATTGGCTTTTTGTAATAGGTTATTTTCATGGGAATTTTCAATTTGTGGAAGAGGTCCAATAAAAAGTATCTATTAAGCCATTAACGAAAAGAGGAATAACCATCAATCATTACATACAATGGCCTATTGAACGCGTAGAATGTCAGAAGAAATGAATAGTACACATGCCCGAAAGGACATCATGTCAATGCCATTGTGCCAGAGGCAAAGTGTATTTGTGGCACAGTATCATACGCTTGGGTAGACTGACTGCAGTGAGAGACATGGCAATAAAGATTGTATGATGCATTGTTCAAGATGCACCTGTTAAGTGTCAGATATTGCCCAAAATGACATTTGAGACTTCAATCCTATACTAAAATCATTGTAACATAATATGTCCGAATGAAGTGTGAAAGTTTCATTAAAAAAGAACACTGATTTCCCGGTTAAAAAAGCGAAAATATGCGTCAGGTTTTACAACGGACGTTTATGAGATTGATGACCGTTAAGTAACTCTTTAGAGCTGAATGATAGATATCGTCATACTAAAGGGGCATTCTAAAAAATGTAACCTTATTGTATTATTCTCTTACCATAATCTAAACAACACGGTAGAAGTGAAACGAGGAAGCTCCAAGTAATTTTCGTGGAGTTAGACACTTTACAGGCAGCCTTTTAGATTTACAGGTTAGCACGTACGCAACACTAGTATAAATGGGATCGATAACAAATCGTATTAATAGTGCCTCAAATCATAAAAATGGTTGAACGAAAATGAGCGGCAAAAATGGAACAATAAACATAACAAAATACACAATTTAAATAAAATGAAATGCACTATAGAACGAATAAGGAATAACGTGGCTCTTCCAAATGAAAAACGACATAAATTTTAAATTGAAGGTTTTCCCGGTCAAATTCTTCAAAACAGCAGCTAAACTGACGATTCGATCATTCAAATGTTAGCGATTTTTCTTTAAGTGCTGTTCGCTACATCCATGTTCACTTCAAGAGTATTTTCTTTCGTTAATGGGCATTTGATTTTGTACTCCTGTTTATTCAAATTAGCTTTTTTATCGTTCAAATTAACACTGCACAATCGTCATTAAATTTCGCGCAGGTAATGAAGAGCAATACATATGTTGCTTAATAAGCATTCTTATTCATTTAGAGGCACCCGATTTCGCACATAAGACATTGGTTTTATATTCGAATGTTTCTTTTTTTCAAATAATTTTTATGTTTTTCTCAATGTGCATGTCCTATTCACAATGAAGTTGTATCTACTTTTGTGCTAGTTTAAAGACAAATATTGCCCATAAGCATAACAAGTACACATTATGCATTTGACTCACAGTGATTTGTATAAGTAATATAATCTCATTCAGTTCAACAAATTGTATTTCAATAATTGTTTATATATTTTATCTTCACTCAATACCACCACTATTCATCATATTTATACTTCTTTGTTTTGTTTTATTCATTTAATTCAAACACCCCGAACTCAGTCTGCGTGTTTGTTCTGTTTGCGTATGTTCATAGTAAGTGTACACCCCGCCTATTGACGAATTTAAATGCCCGAATGTCCACGACAAATATGCCGCTAAAAGTAATTTGCTCTTTAAGCTAAGTTTAAAATAGGATGCTCCTTTCTAAATTTCATTTTGGCCTGAATATCCGATCGCGTGGTTTAAACGTTTTTAGGTAATCAATTGATGGTACATCGTCAGTTTGGCTGCTGTTTTGACGAAATTGACAGAGAAATAATGTACATAATGCATTTAGTAAAAATCAATGTTTCATTTTTATTATGATAAATGGGCAAAAATATGATCTTCATGTTCCTGCATTATATTACCATCAATGTAAATGAGGGAATTTTTCAATAAATTGAAATCACCATAGTATTCATTACAACATTACTTAAAATGCGTGCACAATTTCTTGTTTATGTGTTTATTTAAAATATTCCTGCATGTCTCACAAAAATGAATGCCGTACATAAAATAAACTGTCATAACATCGAAATAGAAACACAAAAAGGTCTTGCAATATAAGCCGGAAGCTTGGAGTGTTGCCAAACCTAAATATAAATTAATACAATTCAGACCTAAATATTTTAATCATTTGATTTTTCTAGTAAAACAATACAGCGTGTATAGAGCAAACAAGAGATGACGAAAAAGGGAGGCATCACCTAATCCAGGGATATTCAGCTCCGGTAATGAAGAGGTTGAAATATCGCACTTTTTAATATAATGTCGAGTATAATGTCACTGTACTATTTGATAATTCACAAGCACGTCAATTGAGACAGCTTGTGTCATCCCCCAACCTGCTGCTTTGTACAACACAATAGCGGTATACCGTCAGAGCAAAAAATGTATTTTTAAAAATGCGATTTTATCAGTAAACAAGTGATTCAAGGTTAAACGAGATTCAGGATCTAACCCTATTCGGTACCTGGAATTAAAGGAAATGTTTATGCACCACCATAAATGAAAAAGTAATGAATATTGCATAGCAATCGATGCGGGGGAGCCCCCCACCCCCGATACTTTTGAAAATGGCAATTATTCGGGCAAAGAACACCTCAAATTGCTGGTATAGCTAAAAATATGTAAGTAATACAAATCAAATGGCCTCTAACCAATACTCTGCTGGAATTCTGCAAGGATCTTGCCTGGCACGAAAGGCACATACTCCCTATTGACTATCGTTGTAATCATTTCACTGCCATTTTGTTTCTGTTTTAGGAGAATGTGCGTTATGAGATATAAATACAATGGAGTTGTATAACATTAACGGACTTAAAGGAGGGGGGCAATCCCGGCTTTGATTCAGGTTTATAGCTTTAAATATGTGCCTTTATTGATATACCACACTCCTTTTTTCAAAGAAATCCTTAAGTTGGGAAAAAAAGGTAAGTTTCATGCAACTTGTTGGCTTTATTTCGCATCGGCGTTCCATGCTCCTAAAAAAAGTCATTTGTAGCGGAGCAGGAATGTGCGCACGTGTCACCCGATTCATGACATCACATGCAGACCGCAACGCGGAGGAATGTGCATTGTTTACATGCAGAGCCTATGACTTACTTGTAAAACAAACTCGTTTTTGCTTGTAAATTGAGGTTTTACTGAAAATGCTTAAGAATTGCTAAGAAATGAATTGTAGCAGGATGCAGCTACACATCTGAGTGTATATCGTCCATGATATAAACCTGAACAAATGTTTGCAAATATTTTAACAAATGGAAATAATATCTCTGTGTCAACGTGAGTATTGCACTCAGCGTGTACGTCTATGACCGAGCTAAACTGCGATTGCCTGCAGGGGACGTCACAAAGATGACGTCATTTTTTGTTCGCCCGGTACTCAGTTTTTTTACGGGGGTTCCGAAAGTGAATTTACAAGTTGATTGTTTTATTTTACCGGGTTTTCCTACGAGGAAAATATGTTTGTATTAGTAATCTTCATGAAAATCTACCTTAGATACAGTAAAACCCAATTTTGAGGCAGTTTTCTTGTCACCATACCTTTAAAGGGATAGTTGGGTTTTGGTAGAGTACAGTTTTGGTCAAACTGAATTTTAGTAACCCAAACCTGCACCATTACAATTACAAACTAATAGTTCTAACTCCACCAGAAAAACAAATACAAATGACTAAGGACCGTAAAAGGGCCCGTTACAACTCAGTAGGGCGCTCTCTTAAAACTCATGGTTTCAACCATTGTAAATAAAATATTGTGCATGTGATGTTTTTTTGATATAGTGATTAGATAGAGAGATAATCAACAATTATTTAAAAACCTCGTTTGTAAATTTTGAAAAGAGGAAGCATCACAACAAGTATCAGCTGGTTCAAAATTATCGAATATTTGTTGGGCCCCACAAATAATACAAATGGTGATCTTTATCTGATATTTCGGGGTCCGCTCGCTAGTCATAAGGATCGCTAGTCATAATGACCGCTAGTCATAAGGACCACTAGTCATAAGGACCGCTATTCATAAGGACCGCTATTCATAATTTGAGAAGAGGGTCATTATTCATAAGGGTCATTATTCATAAGGACCGCTATTCATAATCGAAGAAGAGGGTTGCTATTCATAATATGAGACGCGGGTCGCTAATCATAATACAACATCGGGCTCTGTATTCATAGGGGTCCTTATTCATAAAACGAGAAGAGGGTCGCTATTTATAATACGGAATGAGGGTCGCTAGTCATTATATGAGAAGAGAACCGCCATTCATACGGAATGAGGAATGAGGATCGCTACTCATAATACGGAATGAGGGTCGCTATTCATACTACGAGAAGAGGACCGCTACTCATAATACGAGAACAGGATCGCTTGTCATAATATGGAATGAGAGTCGCTAGTCATAATACGTGAAGAGGGTCGTTAATAATAAACAAATGAGTAAGCAACAACATGATAATAAGAAGGGAAAATTGAAAGGAGGACTCCCTAATGGCTGTGGCGTAGTGACAAGGGGGGGGGGGGGGGGGGGCTCACACATGGCCCTCGATTTTTTGTCGAAAACATTTATTGAAAACATACATTTCTTGAAAAATAAAGAAAAAAAAGGCGTCCCCAATAACGTACGTGCTCATCACCCCGGCCCCCCCTCCCTCCCCACCAGACCCCCTCATTCCATATTATGAATAGCGACCCTCTTCTCATATTATGGCTAGCGACCCTCATTCCATATTATGAATAGCGACCCTCTTTCTCATAGTATGAATAGCGACCCTCATGCCGTATTATGAATAGCGACCTTCTTCTCATATTATGAGTAGCGGTCCTCTCGTATTATGACTAGCGACCCTCATTCCATATTATTGTAACCCGTATGTCACACGTCCCAGGTTCATAAATAAAAGAATTACACTTTGGATCAAGTCTTAAAGAAATAATCCGGCAATGCCTTTATTAGCTCGTTGTCAATTAAGGCAATTCAAAATAGTATGTTCATAATCAATAATCACACACAGAATAATTCATGCATATAAACATATATGCTAACACTCAATATTTTACTTGGTTCCTTTAAACAAACTTACTTAATTATAATTATCCTAAAGCCGGCATTTAAAACTTATTATCTAAAATTAAAGTTTATCGCGATTCTAATATTAAAGTTCTGTATATATCGTTTCGCGCTATTCGTAGCTGGAAGGTAAACTTGACTGTAGAAAAGAAGAGATGGTTGCAAACGTCGCGCAGCCGAAGTGAAGTATATCAGACCCAGTCCGATATCTGCATCATTAAAGATGGGCTATACAAAAGAGCCAAAATGCAAAGCTTTCTCTAGTACAATACAACATAATAAATTATAACTACATAATTTATCTAAATATTTAATGCAAGCATTTAGCATTCAAACCCTAAGGTTTCTCAATAAAAAAGTAATCCCAATTTGGCTTTTCATCTAATTTGCTTATCAAAGAACAACATAATGTTAGTAAATATACAATAACGCATGCAATAGTCTATATGGTCAGAGTACATTCCATCCAACAAAGTTTTAGTGTCAATCACATTATAAGCCCGTAATGCTGTCGCAACACAAATAGTGAGCTTGTGGCTATCTGAGCGACCTGAACAGCATTACTTGATTCGGAGTTCCGCAAAAATATCAACTTTAAGACAGGAATAATAATCGTATCATTATTATTCTAATAATCACTATAATACATATAGTGCTATCATCTATATCGCAATTTGGATTAAATAGTGCATCCACGCGCAGCTCAACTCTCCTGGAATAGACTGTACCAGTGACCATGTACACTATAAATAGGGTGTTAGTAAACATAATATCATCATTCGCATCCATCCTACTCAGTCTGCATATTATGACTTACTCCCTCAGCCCTGTAATGGGCATCAAAACTATTTATAGCACAAGGGGTGTTTCCCCGACATAATAACCCATGACCTCAGTATCAGGTCAAGCCTTAAAGTGCGCCAGTTCTAATAAAAATCACTCTATTTACAATATAATAAGCAGCTTTAATTTGCTTATTCAGCCTAACACATTCATAGCACAATTTTCGTGAAACAATCAAGTTCACATATACATCTGTACACACATCTAAATGCTCGTCAACATAATCTATTAAAGTTATGACTCTCGTCAAACATTCACTCCAAACAAGAGTTATCAAACAAGAATTGTATGTATATTGGAATTCTTGACTAACACTTCATTGAAAGTAAATTATACAAGACTTATTCTACATGCAATTAAATAGACATAATGCATATAGTTATTCATATTACTTCTCAACAAACACATTCACACATTCTGAATGTATACAAAACAAAATTATATGGCTTACCTATACAAAAGAGCCAACACTCGTTCATTCTTCTAGGATCGTCTAAAAATGGTGACTGTGATGTGACATCAATGTCAAACAACTCCAATTATTTATAAGGCTTCGAGGATAAGAATTAACTTTACTCTCCTCACACCAACTTATTCATATTCAACTCCAAAACTATATCAATAAAGTTCTATAAACTGGAGTTTCAAATAACTAAATCAAAGAAAAAGGATTTTCAAACAATCAATCCTTTAAAACGTT
>JBAMJV010014468.1:0-10649 GCA_037951105.1 Echinarachnius parma
CATTCAGAACTATTATCGAACCACGGAGTCCCACCCGGAGTTATATTGTACAATAATTCTCGTTAATATAGACCTACATATATTTGGTTATATATCAATGGACTCTGCCCAACACATATCACTGTGACGACAGGACATTTGTACGATATCCATGCAAACGGGTCCTATTTGACCATTCAGTGCGTGGGTATATTTGCTCTGATTAAACAATTTCGGATATCGACCCCTATTCGGCAAATTCTTTGGGAGAACAACTTCATCTTGACAATGATAGGGATAAATTGCCTTATTGGGTGGCTGTGTTGTTTGACAATTAACAAGTGTTTGCTTTGTGTAGTGAATGTCAAACGTATCTCCACAAGCATGGACTACTACTCCAACTGGATAATAGTATAGTAAATGAAATAGTCCCACAAATATGACAATAAGGGAATATACACAATATGTAGTCTCTTTATTACATTCCTGTACTTTTTATGTAATACTTTGTTAATATTTTGTGGAATATTTTTTAAATAATTTGGATCAAAATTATCTTTGTAGGACACATTTTACTTGGATCAAGTGCGAACCAAATCAACTTAAACAACAACAGAAATCACAACGTCGGAGGACTGTATACACCTAACTGAAACAACGTATACACGAATGTATCGATTGGTATTAAATAAAACACTTGGCACTTTTGAATGTGTGAATTACGCTACACTACACACCCTAACACATATTTGAGCTATGTTCTGCTTCAGTATGGCTGTAATCCCATGCCATACATATTCCTATTTCTTTCGTCAAGACTCCTCACGCTATATGCACAATTACGCTAGGGTGCGAATGAAGAGTGAGCGAAATAAGAAGCGAACCACATCGAGCCAAGTTCGTCCCCGCTCTGCTGACCCAGTGCCCTCTTCACAGCTAGCTAGCTCGCGATCGCATATGAGAATCTCCAAGCCCATATAGAGCCTTGACTAAAGGCTATACTATTCCCGACCAACTCAAGATTATATTGTATTTTTGTTAAAATCTGAAGTTTTTAGATCACCAAAGAGCAATTGATAGATATGTCATTAGGGACAAATAGATTTTGATTGATTGATTGATAATTATTTGTGATGAAGTATTTAATTTTGCACACGCACATTTGAAAGGCCAATCTGTTTGTTTGCTTATACTCTTGTATTGTATTTAATAAATATTTATATGAATATAAATATTTTGTTATGTATGTTGGAAATTCGGTTATGGAGAAGAGAAAAAAATTATGGCATTGACTCGCCTTGTCCTGTGTATCCCCCGAGGAGGCCTAGGGCTATTAAAGCTGAGACGTCTGCTCGGACGTAGGGAGCCGGTTTGGCCAGATGATACCTAGACAGCGTGACAAGGAAAAGCGATTTAATTCCCCACATTTATTATATTCTGAATATAATTTTAATTTGGTCCTGTTTATATGAGGAAAAAAAAAAATGAAACGTGTATATAAAAAGATAATATTATATAATTTTAAAAGGAGCATTTAGTTTGAGTTGAAATAAATAAGACAAAAGAAAGACGAAAAAAAGAGAAAAAAGGATTGGCGTAATATTCAAAATGAATGAAGAACGCCAATAAACCTAAAACAACAACAACAACAACTGTGCCGAGAGTTTTACTTAACACCCAGTATGGTGCTATTTCGTTTCGTTATTGAACGATAGGCTCCCCGTCACGCTTCGGTGAGCGCAAATGTGATTACGTAACGAGCGAATTCTTCGCTTCATAGCATCCGTACAGGTCCCCCCCCCCCCCCCGCCTCTATCCGCTAGTTTTTATGTCGCAGTTTAGTTTCCGTGTTTCAAGCACATATCCCCCCCCCCCCCCCCCCCCCCCCCCCGCCCCCCCCCGCAAGGAGCCAGGGAGTGCGCCCTCGTTCTTGCACCCTTGGACGCACCCCACGTTTTCCCCCAGCAGACCTGGGGGGTTTTTCGTGGCCTCCGCATGCTAAGCCCCCAACGCTAGCAACGGTGCTGAACGCCTTGCCCCCCCCTATTATGTTCGAATGACGAATACTCTTATTGTTGATTTTGTTTTTTGTTTTGATGTACATGATATGTATGTAATGGTATTCACCTATATGTCCACTTTGGTTTGCGGCGATATATTGCCGTTTGTTCGGCCTCCGTTTTGGTCGCATACTTTAGTAATGATTTTGGAGATTTTAATATTTTTATGAGCTGTACTGTTATTACTGCACTATTTGTGTCCTACAGTAAGCATTGAGTTATGTGCAACTCGGTTTCGATTACACGAACAGTTTTTGTTTCCCCTTTTTCGCTCGTTTTCGAGCCGACCTCCAGATACCTGGACGAGCAGGGTGGATTCCATCTCTAGCCCTTATCTCCGGTCTCTGGCGCAGAGCACCCTACCAGCCCTCCTCGTCTCGTCTAAAGCGTCCTCCACAACCTCCAAGTACCGTTCACATGGGGGAGATGGCTGCTATGGGCCCGCTCCTCGCCCGAGATCATCCCCTTCCCAGTGCAGCCGTTTCACCTCTGCCTGTACATCTCGCACCTGGTGTCTTCCAGCGGAGCGAAGTCGGCAGCGGACTCCGCGATCGCCGCTATCAAGTGGGCGCACAGCACGGTGGGCGTCGCCTCTCCCACTGACGACCCAATGGTCAAGAGCTCCCTCCTCGGGTACAACCGCACGCATGCCTCCCCTGTCAATCGGAAGGAACCCGTCACGGCGGACATCCTCGGTAGGCTCCTTGTCTCACTCGATCGGGGCAACGTGTCTCTGGCGGACCTGCGCACCCTTTTTGTTTGTTTCGTCTGCTACTCCGGCTTCCTACGGTTTGATGATGTAAGCTCTCTACGGCGGAAAGACTGCGTAGTCTCTTCCGACAGGATGGTCGTCCATCTCGCGAGTTCCAAGACCGACCAGTACCGCCAGGGGCGCGACGTCACGATAGCTCGGACACACAAAGCAACCTGCCCCGTGGCCGTCGCAGAGAGGTATTTCGACGCGTTGGGTGACCCCCTCGATTCTTCTCTGCCTCTCGTCCGCAGACTCACCTCTTCTAGGCGGGGCTTGATCCCCACTCGGCACGCCCTCAGCTATACTAGGACGCGCGAGACCGTTTTGGAAGCCCTCAAGCCCCTCGTCCCAGACATCGAGCGTTTTGGCCTGCACAGCCTCAGATCAGGGGGCGCTACGTCCGCCAGCAACGCGGGCGTTCCACCCTTCCTAATCTCACAGCACGGGAGGTGGAAGACCAGCAGAGCGAGGGACGCTTATATCAAATCCGACCCCGCTTCCAACCTCCTCCCTTCCCAGTCCCTCGGCATTTGTTCGATTTATTCGATTCCATATTTTTGATGCACTTGCGCCATGTTACGGCGTTTCTGACTGTTATGTGAATAAACAGCGACCTACACGATGCTCAGCTTAACCTATATGTTCAACTTAATCTCGTTTCACTTTTCGTGTTCTTATTGTGTTTTTGTTTCGTAGTATATACGGTTTTACCTAGAGGTAAATATAGAAAGGAAATTAACTTTCTGACGTAGTAACACGTAGGAAGAAAATAATCGTTCCTTGTGTTTCTTTACATGTAAAACCATAAGGTTGTTTTAAGCTAAATGACAGTATTGGGAAACGCCCCACAAACAAAATATCAAATGTACACTTAATTGTATCACCTACAATGTAAAAGACAATATCGGTTAAAAGTAATGTAAACATTTGTTTACGTCAACATCTTTTATAAAATTGACTATTTGAGCAACACAATTTTTAAAAACAAAAACAATGTGTTACCCACGCTTCAATTCAACCGCACGTACGCACAGGCTACAACCATAGCGTCTTTTCGCACGGCGACGCATGTTAGTTTAGAACGCTAATCTTAGCGGGGGGTCGCACTCAGAGCGAGAATTTCCGCGTAGCGTCCAAACCTACAACGGTATTTGGATGAATTAGCGTCCGGCGTAGAGCGACGGGGACAGTCTATACTCCAATGGGTCACCCAGAGGTCAGTGCATGGTCAGCCAATCAGCGCGCCTGTTCTCTCGAGCAAGGACACGTTCCCATCGTATCGATGCACGTTCCCCGTGTTCTTCACTGCGAAACTGCAAATAGATCGCGACGGTAGCCAGAGTACGGAGACGGTCACAGGTAATTTAAATCCCCCGTCCTAGCACTTGCTGCGCAGAGCGAAAAGACGCATGTGCGTGAGGCTACGGGTACTCAGCCAGATGCAGACGTGTGAACAGGCGGTGAATGCTAGACCCAATCTCAGCGGCCCGCATGGAACTTTCAACTGATATTTATGCATTTAGAGACACTATAAGGTTCGGATTCCCCCCCCCCCACATTAACCCCCTTTTTAAAATACTTTTTCAACAGTATTGAACAATATGTTTGGCCAATATAGAATGATGCTTTCGGTAACTTTCCCAATGCTGGTATATGGCTTTAATGGCAACATTTGAATACAATGGTTGCACATCGAGCTTATTGTGTTTGCTTGTCTGTACAACTTAACTATAATTGTTTTGATATGACATTTTAGAAACTGTTGGTTAAGCCGTCTAATATTACTATTATTATTAAATAAAGACGGGCCTTGTCCGATTCCGCTGTATGCACGCCGAATATGATGTCCATTTACAGATCTGGTTTCCATAGATCATTGATTAAGAATAGAACTCACACGTACATGTATTTTCCATATGGCATGGAAGGAGACTACATTTTTGGCACGGTATAATAATGTCACTTCCGTTTGTTTGGTACAGCCTGCATTATCAGTTTATATAATGACATTGAGGTTTTACATACCTACCTTATGTATTATTACAAGCACAGTTTCAATTGCGCGTTCTTCTTGTTGATGAAGGATAAGCTTTCCATACGACTATAACGTTTTGTTTTAGAAGCAAGTGACTTCAATGGGACTTGTAATTTGACATTGCTCCTTGCAAATAATAATTATTAAAGCCACTATGACGACTTGTACTGAGTGCAGCCTACCGATCGATCTTGATTTGATAGAACACTATTTATCAACTCATGGAGGTTGGACAACTCTGCCTGAGATCAAGCAGCACCGGGAGCAGCTGATAATGAGTACAGCTGGATACCCAAACTGCATGTGTGATCTTCAATCTGTGCTCCAGAATCCTGAAGTCGAAAAACGATTCCATTGTCGAAATATCTTGCTGTGTTTGAAGTCTCTTTATCAATCCGCCGTCGCAAAAATGGCACGATTTCTGAAAACGAACGGTCCTCAACCTATTGGGATACTTCTCGACATGATGAATAAGGAGAAAGTGTTATCCGCGGGAGACAGGAAAGCCATAGGAAATAACAAGAGAGAGCTTGAGGAAACGGTAGCAGGAGAGCATCGTTTGTTTGGATTTATAAGTCCACCAGGACTAGTGTTTCTGAAGGGTACTAGGCAGGAATCGCGTAACCAAGTCAACATCCTCCTTCACCACCTTGAAGGATATCTTGGGACCACCCGTGCATGCTCGGCAAAAGAATTACTGACCCAGGTGGCTCGGCACCAGTCACTGAGTACGGGATGTGTCGGGGGAAAGAAAACGCTTCGTAAGTTGGTGGCTTCACATCCAAGTCGTTTCAAGATTCATGGTGACGGCAGAATATCCTTGACAGAGACCCGCTATCGGGAATTGAAGGACTCGACTTCAATGACGGCGGTGAAAGGACGTGAAATATGTGGAAGAGTTCGTGGTAAAGTAGCGCGAGAACCTTTCGATGTCTCTCAACGGTCAAAGGCTGGAGCGGTATCATCCAGTCGCACTTTCAGCATGGAAGACGCCTCCTCCTCTGTAACATTTGGAAAGCCGGTCGACAATTCAACAAAAAGTTGTGCCCCGAAGACAACTGGCTCGTGTTATGGAAAAGAACATGTTTCTTGCCATGATGGTGATTTAGAAGCTGGTATGAGGTTTGTAGAAAAACTTCTCAAAGACAAGGGTCCAATGCTTCTCCAGGATGCCCATGCCTACGTAGTCTTCAGCAAACGTGTTAGTGACGCGCAACGAAGCGCCATCGGAAGAACTGTGGACGCCATGAGGCTGAACCTCCTATCAAGAAAAAACACATTCCAGCTTATTCCGCCGCATGACTTACTCCTCTTATCTTCCACCAAGCAGGTGGAGTTAAACCCGTGGGTAACTGGATTGCGAAAGATGCAGCGCTTTCTGAAGGAGGAGCGAAAGCTTCCGGATCTGATGGCGTTTGTCAGAGAGAATCTTACAGCTGAGGAGAGATGTGTGGTTGGCAAGTCAAAGAGGGCGTTGCAGGAAACCTTGTCGCACCATCAAGATAAATTTCGTAAAGAAAGGGGATTTGTTTTTTTACGATCCACCATTCAGAAATGAATGCCCTATTTAGGTATGCGGATCTGCTGAATAAACGGATATTGCTGTCTTATGGAGCAGTCAGACGGGACTTGCGACGACCTGCAACAGCTTGCGATTGGTCACGTGCGCGTATGAAAGGCGGAAAATGTCAAAGTCTGTAATACATTACCGCGTTGTACAAACTCACTGCAGCTATACAATGAACACTCACAAAATGTTTCGCAATTCAAGGATGAGCGTTAATATCTCTGCTCTTATATTGATATGTTGTATATGATGCACAAATTATGGAAAAAATACTACTACTACTACTAATAATAATAATAAAAATAATATTAATTATAATAGTAATAATGATAATAATAACAATAATATTTCATAATAATTAATAATAATAGTAGTTCTTATTTATATCGCGCCGAATAGCCTCTAAGCGTCAGACCCGCACAATTACCTTGTACACATCCTCTACTCCCCGGGGAGCATACTAGCGGTGGGCAAACCTATTTATTGGTGCACCAAGTTTATATGAAATTAACCTGAGTATGGAGCCATAACAAAGAAAAATGTTGCAAAATATAAACATAGGACGGGGGTCGGGGTGCAAGCTTTTGGCTTTTTAGCTCATACAAAGACCCAAAATGGGCCAAATATAAATTACCGCGGTAAACAAGTTAGAAAAACAACAAAAATAACAACTGTGGGACATGAAGAAGAATCTTGGGCCCAAGAGCGCAAGAGCCGAGACCCCCCCCCCCCCACCCCCCCCCCCCCCCCCTTCGCTGTCATGTGGATGCCGATCCAAATCATGACAATACAAACCTGTCGGTTGAATACCTCCCTTTCAATGATGAGGGTGTGTAATGAGAATAAATAACTTTTGATGAAAAGCAGAAATATCTGGAGGCTTGCCTGGAGTATTCAGGATAAATCATTGTCTACCAAACCATGCATCGTTGCCATGGATACGATTTCAATAGGTCACCGCATGCGACGAGACTTGCCTGAAGTATTCAGGATTAAGTATTGTCTACCAAACCATGAATATTTGCCATGGATGCAATTTCAATAGGTCAATAGGGTGAGATGAAGACACCGCAATAACCGCATGCTCTTTCTCTCTCTCTTCTATTGTTTTGATCGCAACGGATTTTGAACCGACTTTTTGATGTTCAAAAACCTTGCGACGGGAAAATGCCGTCGCAAGAGAACACACGGCGCATGCGTTCCTCGTGACCAGTCGTGCTATTGTTCGATCGACAACCCAAAACCAGGCTTATGATGCTTATTAAGCACGGTAAATAACATGTTAGGTTTACTTTACCCTAAATGTAATACATACAACCTATTTATGGCTATAATTGGGAATAATACAGAATTAATTGCGATATTTGCATTCTGATGTAACGTCTAGTTATTTTGAACATGATCGGCCCTTCATAAGTTCTATTGTCTTGTTGCAGGTCGTCGCAAGCATCGTGTGACTGCTCCATTAGGTTTATACAAAAATAACCAACACACACACACACACACATACTTGTAGGAGTCTTCAAACGGGGATAAAATTTATAACACCTTCAAACGGGGATATCCCCGCTTTTTTCGGCTTTTTGGCTTATCCCCGGTTTGCCGGTGTGTAAACATGGACATATGCCCAATGGGCATACACACACCCACATTCACACACACTCACATACACAAACAGTCCATTCATACACACCATCGGTTACATAGATGTAAAATGGGCAATTAAGGGATATCCTTCAAAAATCATAATAACATACAGTACAGCCCTTAAGACGATCCCTAAAGCACTATAGAGGCTGTTCGGAAACCGGGGATATCCCCGGTTTCCGACATATCCCCGTTTGCCGGTGTGTAAACCCGTGTGTATCCCCGTTTGCCGGTCCTTACAAGTGCACACACACACACACACACACACACACACACGCACACACACGCACACACACACACGCACACACACGCACACACACACACACACACACACACACACACACACACACACACACACACACACACACACACACACACACACACGAACACACACATACACACACCCACACTCTCAAACACCCGCACACACACGCACAACACACATACACAGTGATTTATTTCATAACAGAGGCTGATATACATTCGTTTCGTATGTATAAATCAATTATGTACACATTTTGTTGAAAGGTTCATGCATGTCTATAGCACGTTATGAAATTATTATCAATTGATTATTTTCAAGTGTGATGTTAAATAGATATACTTTCATCACCGTTTGAAGACTCACGCGGACTCATATTATACGGTATGTCGTTAGTAACCTTCAATAAAATGAACACATTTTTTTTCTTTTTTGGCAAACGGGAAATTGAAATATCTGCGCATGAGATCAAGTTGGAATAATGCCAACTAGTTTTTCTTTAGACGGAAATCAATCAATGCCAAATTCCCAAAGTATTATCTCGATTGAAATATAATTTGTAACTTGCCTTGTTGTACTTGAAGTATTCAAGGCCCCGTTCTATAAAACTTCTGCAATTGTTGTAAATGTCCAATTAATGTAACCGCTGCAATGCTCCATGCTGATTGGATATTGACCTAATTGACCATTATTGGACACTTACAACAATTGCAGAAGTTTTATGAAACGGGACCCTGAACTCATAACAAATTATCAAATACATTGTTTTCGTTTTTCTATATGTATGATATTGAATCATGAACGATAGAACGTCAACGATATTTAATTTATAATTGAAAGTATATTTAATTAAGCTATTATACAATGTTTGATTTCTATCATCTGAAATGTAATGTTGCTACTTTTATAGCAAGTATTTCAAGCTAAATGGACGTGTGGCCGAGTAATGAGCAAATTGATATTCACTAACTCATTTCACTCACTTTGTACATGGTTACGACTATCCAGTGGATTGTTTAACACCTATCAATCATACATATCTTTTAAACGAAAGGGAAATTTGAAAAACCCAAACCTGTCACGTGCTTCTATTGTTAATACGAATACAACAAGGTATGAGGGAACCGCTAGAATTCCAATTGGACTTTGAGGATTTGGACCAAAATGTGTGGGAACAATCAGTCGAAGAAGAAGAGCTGTTATAAAGTACATTCCTTTATATGTCATACTTTTTACACTTGTTTTGAGAGGACAAAGAAAGCAACTGGATGATAACCGAAGCATACACATGTGTTTTACCGTTAAATGAACTGAAGATGTACATCATTTGTCTACGGAGAATTTGAAATATATACATATTCATAGGCGTCGATTTCTTCTCGCCATTGGGGGATGATACGTCATTTTGACCATCTTCAGCGAGGGAGCGAATAAACAAACCAGCAGCGAGGGGAGTGGGGGGGGGGGGGGGGGGGGGGGGGGGGGGGAATAGGGGGCACAAAATTGAAGATTATAAAGCGCAAATTGCAAGCACCTGATGGAACCCTGGAATCACAATGGGGGTCCAGGGGGCAGATGGATTTTTTAAAAGCAGAACCAAAGATGTTGTCCAGATTCAAATAGGAAATATAGTTAGCTACTTAGTTAGCTCAATTTAAGTGGGCATAAGCGGCGAGAGTTCCTGAATAAAACTATATGTGTAACAGGGACAGGGTCAAATGACTATAATGGGGACCAGGTGGCGCAGCCCCCGGAAGCTTTTGAATGTTTGATATACAGAACTAAAGATGTTGTCCGGATTCAAAAAGGAAACATAGTTAGCTATTAAATAGTTAGATATGTAGTTATTTAAATTCGAGTGGGTATGGTGAGAGTTCCTGAATAAAACTATTATACTTGTAAAGGGGACCGGGTCAAATGACTCTAATGGGGGTCCAGGGGGCGCAGCCCCTGGAAGCTTTTGGATTTGGGCAGATAAGCACTCTCAAGATGTGGTTTAAATAGTATAAACTTTCACATAATGAATGATAGGGACAATGTCCCTAAACTTTAATTTTGTAATATATATTTGAATCCCAAATATTGTGGGGGGGGGGGGGGGGGGGGGGGTGATAATACAGGCCATCCCCTCACCTCAAATATTGGGGGGGGGGATATATCCCCCCCCCCCCCATCCCCCTGTGATCGACGCCCATGTATATATTTGTTTCCTGCAAGCTACAGTTATTTTATTAATCAGAATGATGTTCATTTGCAGACGGAATTGCCTCCTATATGGGTAATTATGATACTTCATAATCATATACTATATGTTAAATAAAACATTGCTACTTTTGATTGTAAAC
>JBAMJV010014469.1:0-31108 GCA_037951105.1 Echinarachnius parma
TTCTCAGCAAAATTGCGCTTCATAATACCAAAGACGCTTAAGTATTCTAATTCATCTCTATTATTTTAATTACGCGCAGTACTAACAGTTACGCGATGTCATGTATTTAATTGCGCACAGTCAAGAAACAGGGGATTTCCCTACTAGGATCAAAATATTGTTTTTCATTGTGACGTCATAACAGAGGCATACCATAAATTCGTGCGTGATAATTGTGAAGTTCGCGCCCGCGCATTATTATGAATGAATTTACGCTAATATTACCATGGCAGCCAGTCGAATTAACATAAACATCGGTGGTTCTCTTCATTACAAATTTGGCCAACTTCCATTTTGAGTTGGGGGGGCCTGATTATATGATGAAAAACAGAGAAAATGCTCTGAATTCCAACATTACTGAGCTGTTTTTCGCCAGATGGACTGATTTATGTAGGCAAATTGAATTTTGTAGCATTATTATGCAAGATTACATATTCTAATACATAGATCATGACATTTATGTGGTATTTGATGAGTTTTAGGGGCTCATTAGGTCCGCAAAGTAATTGTGGAGATGAAGTTAGCAAACACATTTTAGTATAATAATGCTTATACGTGTAATTCTTCAATGTTTACCCTGTTAACCTGATCCAAAGTAGGGTTTGTCATTTATAAATGTTTGTAGACATCATGGGAAACCCCATAGGCATATTTATATCTAAAACATATCATAAAAATACATCAAAACCTGATTTGTTATAATTTTTATTATTTTCATTGTTTTGCGCCATTTTGTCTTTAAAAACAAAGAAAACGAAAGAATACTCGGGGAAGTTAATTTCAGTTAATGAGAACCTGTTAATAATAATTGTTATGAAATTTGACTGAAAAAAACCCACAAACTTCAGTTGTTTACTAAGAGAAAAACAAAAAAAAATCAAAAAAGTCAAGGGGTTAAGTTATTGAGAGAATGGGACATACCAGCTAGTTCCAAGTCGTTTTCAGCGTAGGGTTCATGTCGTGTGTACAACTCAGTCAGGATGATGGCAAAGGAGTAGATATCTCCCTTCGGGGAGCCACCGGGAGGCTTGCCCTTGCCCATACGCAACAGCTCTGGAGCAGTCCACAGTTGTTCTAAACAATTAAAATGAGATAGTTTCAATTCGGTAATAAATTTACTGGTAAAGAATAATGTATGTATTGGAGTACAGTTGTTCTACATCATTGATTGTCAATGATAAACCCCATATAATGCTATGTATCAGTATGCTAATCAATCATAGACAGTTGAGACGTCATTTCAGGTGCAAGTCTTTATTTAGAATCTACACGACGATGTGGTCCACGCAGTGGCCGTGATCAAGAACACGTGTGTTGTGCAATGCAATGCTTACAGTACACACTCAATAAGCTGAGTATACAGACATCGATATCGACGACGTCCAATACCTACTAGTCTATAATCTCAGACCTAGTACTATCAGCACATATATAAAGTCAAGGGCTGGTATTCTGAAGTCGACTCTAAGTACTGTTTAAATAAACAGTTGTTTCAATTTAGTCACGACTTAGTAACACACGACTTCAGAATACTGGCCAAGTAGTGTAACAGTATGCAATTAATTAAATAGGCACTTTAACCAGAGAAAATTCGTCACAGTCATGGCTTTGTATAGAATTCTAAGTACCAAATAGATACTATATAAACTGTGACCTTAAGTCAGTTTAATCGATTAATGAATATAGCTCGTTGTACAAAGTCACTCGCACATAAACCAAATCCAATTATGTTCGAATCTCTAAAAGTCTCCATCAAAATGATTACCTATGTCGTAATGCTTGATTATGTTTTGATGGTGCGGTTCTAAAGGGGTTTTATCCCCGTTTTATCTTGCTCTATCTAGGTCTTACTGATAAGCTTGGCGTGATCGCCGAGGTCTACGTCCTCCTTCTGCCCCTTCCTGAACTCGTTCAGGCCGTAGTCAGTGATCTGGAGCACCCATCGGTTGTCGACCACGCAGTTGCTGGACTTGAGGTGGCCGTGCGACTTGATCTCGGAGCTGTGTAGGTAGACGATGCCCTTGACCAAGTCAGCGATCAGCGACGCCAGGAACATGCTGTCCAGCTTGATGTCCTCATTCTCCAGGATGTCCTGGTCGATGATCACGATCGAGGAAGAATGGTAAACATGCAATTATCATGGGCAGGATATTATGCAGAATGCATATATCACTGGCCTTAGTTAAGATATTCCTATTGGGATATCAAATGGCGGCGGCGCAGATCATTGTCTATATACTTTCGTTTAAAAAAAAATACATCTAATCATCCTTTATTTTTTTTAATTAGTATTCCGCGTTTCGCCTTCTTCATATTTTCTCTTATAAAGTATATTTCGATTGACTTTCCCCTAGCGACATTTATGACATTTGTTCTCTATTATGATATCAAATGTATGCGATTATCTTTTTACCTGTAAGCTTCCCTTGGCACAGTAATGCATCAAGATACAGATGTGAGGTCGGTCGATACAGGCCCCAATGAACGGACAGACGTTGTCATGCCTCATATCGCGCATCTAAAAATAAGAAACAGGAAATATCTTTTAAAATATTATTTGCATTCATTCGAGGACATTATAACTATATCACTTTGATATGCTATTTTCAAACAATCATTATCAAATATAATCCGAGGATTAAGAAGAATTTTAGAATGACATACGTCTTATCTTAAAACTGCTAATTAATAATACTTTGCATTCACAAAGAACTTTAATATCAATTTACATTTTACATATAGGACATTTATACGACAAATCTTAGGAAGGAACTTATGTTAGCACAAATGTTAAAATCCCACCCCATCACTATACTTGCTTTTTATGTCCAAGTGAGTAAATAATAATGAAGTGGTTCGATGATGAAATTAAACAGTAATTACAAATTATTCCATAATGACTGGAAAGAGACAGCACTAGGATAGGCCTACATTGAGATCTCACCATTTTCAATTCAGTCCGAACAGCTCGAGTCAGGTCGACATGATTCTTGTGAACAGCGTGGATAGCACAGATGGTTCCCTGAACATACCAATATAATGCAAATTCTTCAATCAATGAGTATATCAAATGTTGTATGTTTATTACTAGACAAGCAACAAATACCGTAATAATAAAGTACGTAATTACAATCCATGCCATGTACCGAAATACTCTCTTGTCCCAGTTTTTTTCTCTGTTGGCATTCCTTTTTCTTTTTTGTAGTTCAAAATGTAGATTACGAACTTGATCATTCAATAATTACTCATAAGTCTTAATTATCATTAATTTGAAGGTTCCACAATTTTAAAAGCATTGTTTTTTTAGTGGATCACTCTGTTTTCAATATGTATTCCCATATTTTGTAAAGGATTGTCAATTTTGTTGGAAACAAAAATAAAATTGAAATTGAAATTGTAATGAAATGATACATTTATAAATTAAAGGGGTAGTTTAGTTTTGGTAGAGAGGGCGCTGCAGATCACAATTTTTTTGTGAGGTAATGAAAAACTGAGTGTCGAATTTGAGAGAACATGCAATTTTAATGGCAGAATAAACTTTATTTGGTCAAAATCGACCCAGAAACGGCTGAAATATCAATAAATATATCTGATCTTATAATTATTTGGGGCCCAAATAATTAGATGATTTTTAGAAGAAAAAAAAAAAATGTTTGCACTTTTTCAAAAATTTTCAAAAGCGTTTTTTAAATAGTTGTTGATGATCTCGCTATTTAATCATTATATCAATAAAACATCACATGCATACTTTTGTATAAAAAATGGTTGAAACCAATGCCTTTTTAAAAAGCGCCCTCTTGTGTTTCAATGGTTCTTTTTGAATGATAACTGGCTTTTTACTTAGTCGTTTGTAATTTTGTATACCTTTCGAGCATGGTGGAGTTATAACTATTAGTTTATAATGTTACTGTGCAGGTTTTGGCTACTTAAGTTCAGCCTTACCAAAACTAAACTACCCCTTTAACTTATAATGCCTATCAATAATCGCGCTGTATTATATTCGCCATGCTTTTAACGCCTTTAATGGTTATATTTATTGTTGTTTTTGTTTATTTATGTGCGTTAATGATAATCAAAACAAGACTGGAGAAATCTATAATTCAAACAATGAATTTAAAAACTAAAATGGATATATAAACTGGATGAATGTGCTAGAAGTTGGAAAATGGCACCCACCCGGTATGTGCCTATGGTGGCGAAGATCTGTTGCGTCTCGGCGTTGGCTATGACCGAGATGGCGCTCATCACCATGCTCTTCATGGAGAAGCCCTGCGAGTTGGTCTCGTTACTCTTGGTCTGTACCTCGGTCCAGTCCACCTTCCACACCAGACTGTCCAGGGCCGCCTCGTACTGTCGCTTCCTGCACGGTCATTGATTGCTTTTATTTAGATAACTATTAAATCAGGGATTTAGTAACTTTGTTGGCAAGTGCAAAAAAAGTGATGAGTGATTGTTTTAAGAAATGTGTATTGGAGTGATTTGATATGTCCACAAAGCAATGTGTGAAATTTTCAGGTTAATTGGATGTTTTGGGGCTAAGATATGTCTGAGCAAAAATGCAAAGTGATATTCACTTACTCATTGTACTTACTTTGTACACGGCATGAAAGTATCCCATATGCAATTTCATATCTGAAAACTTCAATCGTAAATATCTTTTGAACGAAACGGAAAATTGAAAAACCGAAACCTGTCCAGTGCTTTTATTGTTAATATGAATATGATAAGGTATGAGAGAACCACAAGAGTTCAAAGTATGTTTTTAGGATTTTGACAATGTTACTAAGTCCCTTTAACATGTTTAAGTCAAAGGAACGGGTAATAAATTGATAAAGTGCACATTATTAACAGCGTTGTAGCATTGCACATATTTGTGCGATTACTAATGGATGGAGATTGTTTATTCGTGAATTGGTAAATTGAATAGGACGCAAAACAGTAAACTTTTTTTGAATAATACCGATTCCACACGTTAATATCATAGTTTAGTAACTGATTTATTGATGTTGGTATATTTTCTTCCGTTCATAATGGTTTGTTTTCTAAATAAGATGCAAATTAATAATGATTAAACTTTCCACCCAAAGCAATAAATAAAAACAGAAATAATTTAATGACTTAATTATAAGTTAATTCAATTTTTCATCTTAGCAAGAATGAATGCGTGATAAGACAACGGCCATTACCTATAGACGTAGAAAAAAATAATCCCGAAGAACAGAATGGTTCCACAGGGCACAAGTGTTCCCAAATACAGACCCCATTCTGTGCAAAAAGTAAGCAAAGTTATATTAATACACAATTAAATATATATGAACAATACAACAACTACACTTCTACTGCTAATACTATAGGATTTCAAGCCTTCAGCTTAATTTCGCGACATTGAATGACCATGACACGCTTATCAAAAACGAATGCAAAGTTTATGAAAAACCTATATTATTATTATTGTCGATAATATAAAATAATTATATACAACTAACGAATGGGCTTCTTGTGATAGTCAAATCTATTACCGAGGTGGGCTCAAAATGATTATTACCCGAAGCGTAGCTGAGGGTAATAGTCATTTTGAGCCCACCGAGGTAATAGATTGCCTATCACAATCAAGCACATTCGTTAGTTGTTTTATATCACTCATCAATATCAGTGATTGTGTTCAGCTTATAGCAAAATAAGTGAAAATCTCTTGAATATTTCATAAAATCGCTTGTAAATTTTGATATAAAAATCAATCGACATTAATGAAGCCAGATGAGACTCCAGAACCTGGGCGCATCTAATACGCTTAAAGTCATTGTTATTTTGCGCATACAATCACAAAGACGCAAAACCGAGTGCGCACCAACGCGCTGGCAGTTGCGCACATACGCAATGAATGCGTGCTAACGCTCCCACGGATGTGCTTATTGGCTGTCTTGGCGTTCTTCTTCCTAGGGTGTTAGTTTTTACCAGCAACGGCAATCACGTGACTAGAACGTGTGCGCCATAGAGCACTGCACAAATTTGATCGCGTGTGCATTTTGCTTAAACACATGATCTATGGGACGAACGCGTAACGAACTTTTAGTGTTAATTTTTTGCTAACACCCCGGTCAAGTGATTGCGCGGGGATTGCGCGTGTTGTCCAAAACTATCATTTGTCAAATACAATGGTAAAACGATCTTATGAGGGATATAATAAGAATTACAAACAATATGACAAATCATGATAGTTATAATAGTAATGATAATATTAATAATAATATACTAATTCCATTACTATATTTATTCATATCATACACCCTATATACTATAATAAAGAAAGAAACAATACATGGTAACATAGATTACATGGGCGTCGATACTTACGTAATACCTATTCATCAGGGGGGATGAATGTATAGATCATCCCCCCCGATGAATGGATATCAATGACAGATCGACGCCCATGATAGATGACAAAGAGAGGAACATATTGATTTTTTTTTTTTCCGGTATAAATGACATGATACAAAGGTCCGAAGACCAACAATGATCTGGATTATACTCTTTTAAGGATTCTTAGGCCGGTATTCTGAAGTCGTGATTAAGTCCTGTCTATATAACTAAACAGTTGTTTAAGTTTAGTCACGACTAAGTTAGACACGACTTCAGAATACCGGCCTTGGGGTCTAATTTTAATTTTGCTACTGCTTACTTGTACAGAGTTCTCCGTGGAATCCACAAGGAGGCATGTCGATGGGAGGCTTACCCCCGTGTTGCCAAACTGGCGCAACATCGTATTCCTCATTCTCTTTGAATACCTGTTCCATAACAAAACATATGATATCAAATAGAAACGCAATGCGAAATTAAATACATGTATGTGGCTATCGTATGACAGTGGCATACGTTATCCTTTATATCTTATCTTAATAATCCCATCAACAGGGTAATAACATAATATTGAGAGGGGACTATATACTGGACCAACTTAAATTTTAACAAAAACAACAAATCAATGTAATTTTGTATATATAGAACATACCCATGAGTCGCCTTCCCTGTCGAATGAGCCAATAGGGTACATGCCCAAGGCACCCTGGGCGGCGCCGCCGTTACCAATCGGGAGCTCGATCATGTTAAGAAGCGCGTACGGTTTCACTCCATCCCCGTTATGGTCGAACATGTGCGTGAAGCCAGATTTGCCTTTTAGAAGAAATTAGTAAAAACAAAGGCGAGATAATTAAACAAGATAAAGAGATTAAAACGAATTTCAAACGGGGTGATAGAGGTTGAATAATTGCATTGTGAACGAGTTACTGTTACGATTAGGCAAGATGGGATTCCAGTCTGACGACGTACCGCTCCATTATGGGCAGGTAGTATGAAACCAGATTTATACAAGAGCAGTTGGTTATTCTGACTTATATTGGTGGTGCTCACTTGAATATGAAGTGTTGATCATCCTGTCGACGATAGCCTTGCCGTCATAGATATCGCCTCCTTCATTGATGACTGCGTCGAGGGTTTCGAGCAGCTGCCTTGCTGCGTCGAACAGATAGAACGCGTCGTAATCGATCTGCGAACGGTATAATTGTAATTGAAGAAATGGAAACAATATTATGAGTATGGTTACAGCAATGCACAATTTTGAAATCATGATATCTTATGATTATAGTACAACTATGCTGGATCGCTTGCATCGGTTATATTCCTTGTGGATGTCATTATGAAATGCCACAGTTAAATATGGCATTTCTACCAATATGATTGAAATATCAGCCATTGATCCTTTATATCGATTGCGTGCAGTAAGATCGTGATTTTATTACGACGTAAACAAAAAAAATGCATGCAGAATTAAAAGTGTCTACATCATCAAAGTGAAGCATATTGAGAAGATCTCTAAGGCCATCGAAAAAGCTTAACATATTTTGATGATTCGTATGTTCCTGACGGATGTTGGAACGCATGTAAGAGGGATGAACTATGACACTTACGAAAGACGACCAGGGTATAATAGTCATGCAGGTCAACTTATTAATAACAAGCTTATCGTAAATTGTGCCCACCTGTCCTTTGAATTCCACCTGGCCGTTGAACGGAGGTAAGATCGCGTTCTCGATGACGTCACGCGCGTAGGCCTCGATCGATCGGCTCCTGAGCGTCGGCATTCCGGTGATGACCGACACGTACTTCATGGCATCCATGGCCGCGTCGTCGTCGGTTCGCAGGTACTCGCGATGCTTGAATTCCCGACGATAATCCGGGTTGATCATGTTGAGGTACAAGGTGGTCTCGATTTCGTCTGTAAGATAAAAAAAAATCAAATGTCAGTTAGGCATGTTTGAAAAATTGATGAAGTTTCTCAGGCCCGAATTCTCGTCAACGGGTTACATTTAACACAGGCTAAATTCAACCAGAATGTTATTTAGCACAGTGCTAAAGTAAACCCATTAATGAGAATTCATCAGGCCTCAGTGGCGCTGAAATAGACCCTGTGTCAAAAGTACAATAGTTTAAAGCAAAGTTAACTATACAAACTGATCTGTCACCGATTATCTATGGAAATGATTTGATGATGGGATGGATACATAATTAATCCGTTAATCACCATGTTCTATTTCAGTAGCGTATAGCGTGAGCTCATGTGTGGGGGTGTATATCAGATTAGGGTCATATTGTAGATGTATATCGTTATTTGTTTTATGCTTTCGTTTCGTTGTTTTTGTTAAGAAAAAGGGGGAATACAATACATGCCCCCCCCCCCCCCCCCCACCCACACACACACAACACACACACACACACACACACACACACACACACACACACCCCAATGAGCTACAAATGCCATTGCTCTATTTGCCAACTCACATTGAAGACTGTGATAGTCCTGGCTGTCTCGGATGGCGAGGTCCAGTACGGTTCCGATGATGTGGTACAAGCCCGTCTCCAGAATCCCTTCCGAATTCGCTGTCATCGCGAACTGGCGAAGGTCGACTGCCTCTCCAAGGAACAGATAAACTGCAAAATATATACAACATAATATCAGAGCAAGTTTGTTTCATCCGTTATTTTTATTTGTTTTAAAGGGATCTAGTAACTTGGTTGACTAGTGCAAAAAGTGATGAGTGATTAATACAAATGTGTATTGGCGTGATCACAAAGTAATGTGTGAAAATTTCACGTTAATTGGATGTTTTTTGCTGAGATATGAGCACAAAATTATATTCACTATTAAACTAATTGCACTTACTTTGTACACGGCTTAAATTATCCCGTAGACAATTTAACATCGGAATACTTCAATCGTAAATAAATGGAAATTTGAAAAAACCGAAACCTGTCCCATGATGTTATTGTTAATATGAATATGATAAGGTAGAAGAGAACCACTAGAGTTCCGAGTAAGTTTTGAGGATTTGGACAATGTTACTAATTCCCTTTAATCTCGAATGATACATTAGGCATTGATACTGTATAAATAGATAGCTCATCTATGTTTTCCCAGCTGCATGGTCGGATGGTATGGCGAAGGAGACGCGTATATTTTTGATAATGTAGTTATCTTCTTTGTTTTTGCATTTTGTTTTCCATTACAATGTCAGAAAGTGTTTATACTGTACGACGTCGATTTGATCTAGTTACGATTGAACTTCCTGACTTGTAATAATTATGTAGTTTTTCTTTCAAAATAATGACATTGTTGTGCACCTGTTCAATATGGGCGATGCTATTGTGCGATCTGTGCTAATGGGCCGGGCAGGGGGAGGCGGGGGGGGGGGGGGGGTGGTCACGTGTCCACTTCAACATTTGTGCACCTGGGGCCCCCTGGCCCCCTGGGCCCCCACAGCAACAATCATGCTTATGGAAAGCATATAACTTTAGGTTCAAATCATATTTCCTGTAACTTTGTGGTGATGTAATACTCTTACCCCTATGCGTTGAAGCCCGAAATTGAAACATTATAAACGAGCTTCGTGGACCAAGGCGCTGTAAGGACTTTGAAAGGACTTATGCCGTGTTACTTGACTTACTCCTGGCCGTCTTCTTGGTTCGAGTGATAATGTCGACGAAAGGGTCTTCGAAATCATAGTCCCACGCATCGAACTTCTCGTAGTACTCCTCGTGCAAGATTTCGAACTCACGCCAGTCGAACTGTTCTTTTACAACCGAGAAGACGTTCCGATACTTCGTGTTGTTCTTAATAACAATCGCAACCTTTATACATTATATAAGAAGAAAAGAACATTGCTGGTTAAGAAAATTGAACATGAATTACGAACATAAAAAAAGTCAGAAAGGCACGTAACGGTTAACCCTAACCCTATCCTAATCCAGAAAGAAAGCATTGAACGACTTGATGATCAAATTATACGTAATAGATAAACGAAATGACAAACGATGGTATTTCTGTTTTATCTGTTATCATTACATTGTATAAGTATGTGCTGGTGTATATAAATACTTAATTCAATCATAAACAAAAAAAACAAGTAGCCCTACAACACCATCCTAGGTTATCCCCTGCCATACAGCAGGGGAATATATTATCATTATCATTATAACTGATATTATTGTGATTTTTGTATCAATATACTTGTATTCTTATGATCATCATCTTCGTATCATCATCAAACATCATCATCATCAGCATCATCATCATTATCATCAGCATCATTACCATCAACATCATCATCATCATCATCACCATCATCACCATTTTAATCATCCTCATCATTCTCATCATCCTCATCATCCTCGTCAACATCATCATCAGCAGCAGCAGCAGCACCATCATTCATCATCAGCATCCTCATCATTCTCAACGGACAGCCACGCGCATATCACTTAAACAGATGAGGGGTGAGATGGCCTATGCTGATAGACTTAAAGCTCTCAATTGGTTTACATTGTCATCAAGGAGACTATTCTCCTTTGTTCCTTTTCTTTCACATGTCTCTCTGGTGGATGTGATTATTCAATGCTCTCTGGAAACATTATTGTGAATCCTCGACACCCTGACAGTTTGACATTTCAGCATTTAACTTCTAGAACACAATCTCTTTTTTTGTTCGCCATCGCGTCGTTTGCCTAGAGTCTGGAACAGTCTGCATTCCTTTTCCTCTTAAAGTCGTCTATCCTCTCTGTTCAATAGGCTCATTAATTGACTACCAAGGTCATTAAGTTGCAATTATTTAATATGCAACTTCGCTTCAGTATTGTTCCTTATTAGGTCTTATCATAAATAGTTGAAGGAGCGCTAATACTCCCAATGCCCCTAATTATTACCGCGAAACATGTAGAGCAAAGCATGTTTATTTTGTAAAACTCATTCATAATATATTGTCCTTATATCCATATAAATTTTCTTATGATTATGATTGTTTAAATGTTTGTATTATAAAAAGGATTATTCATCAAATTGCAAAACCGTTGGTTTATATTTTTAATAAGTCTATGGAAACTGGATACCACAAAAATTTAAAAATTGCTAAAAATTGTACCGGTTTATAAGAAAGGTGACTCTCACTTACTGAAAAATTATCGTCCCATTTCTATTTTACCATGTTTGTCTAAGTTACTCGAAAAATGTGTATATTATCGTGTTTTTTTTTTTTTTTCTTAGTAACTTTAACCTTCTTTGTAATAATCAATATGGTTTTAGGCGTAATCATTCTACAGCCCATGCATTAATTGACTTACAAAATAAAATTGTTTCTGCTATTACTTTGAATAATTATGGGATAGGGATTTTTATGGACCTATCAAAGGCCTTTGATATAGTCAATCATGATATATTGTTGTATAAATTAAAGTATTATGGTATACCTGGAACTCCTTTAAAATGGGTCTGTAGTTACCTTAATGATCGTACCCAGTATACACATTTTGCTAATTGTTCATCAACTCAAACCCCAATCCAACAAGGTGTACCCCAAGGTTCTATATTAGGCCCCCTGTTATTCTTATTATATATTAATGATATAACTAAATCGTCTGATAAATTTGATTTTGTATTATATGCTGATGACACAACATTATTTTATACTGAACCAGACACTGAACACATAAGAGAGAATATTGAAATTGAATTGAATAAAGTTATTACTTGGTTTAATGTTAATAAACTTTTAGTTAATTTTAAGAAAACACACTTTGTTCCATTTTTTAATAAATATAGTCTTGTATTAATCCCACTTCAAAATATTGAAATAGCTATTGGTTCAAACTAGTTACAAAAATCAGATAAGTGTTAATTTCCTTGGTGTATTTATTGACAAACATTTAACTTGGAGCGTACATACTGAATATATAATTAATAAAGTCTCTAAGTGCATTGGAATTTTGTATAAACTTAAGCATTACTTACCCTTGTTCGCATTGCAATTTTGATATAATTCTTTGATATTGCCCCATTTGTCATATTGTGTTGTTGTATGGGGAAATTCCTCTCAATCTGTTATAGATTCATTATTAAAGTTACAGAAAAAGGCCGTTCGAATTTGTACAGAAAGTAATTACTTAGCTCATTCAGCTCCATTATTTAAAATGTTGAACTTTCTGAAGTTTTATGATTTATTTTTGTACTACATTTTATTACTTGGCTTTTATTATTTTCAAAATGTATTACCTTTAAATATTTCAGAGATGTTTTGTCGTAATAAAAATATTCATAAATATGAGACCCGCATAAGTAATTCATTTCATATGTATAAAGTTACTACAACTCTTGCTAAAAAATCTGTTCGGTTCAATCTCCCAAATGTTTGGAATATGCTACCAAGTTCTATTTGCTCTCATTCTAATTTAAGATTATTTAAACAATCACTTAAACACCATTTCCTACAAAAGTATTGATATTGTAATATACTTTTGATCCCCTTAAATAAGATTCTTTTGTATTATTTGTTATTGTTGTTGATTGTGAATTATCATTTTATTAATTGTGCCAAAATAATATGACTTCCTAAGAATTCACTCACAAGGCCCTATGGCCTTTTTTAAAGTTCTCTTTCATTTCATTTTATTAATTTTTATAAATTATGGCTTATGCTAAATTGTTAAAATATATGTATGCATGTATGTATTTATCTGTATATATTTTGTATTTTTATCTTTGATTGAAATAAATAAATGTTGGCTTCTTCTTGCCTTCTTACAACAAAATAAATATGAACCACATTCATTGTTAGAATCATTCATTAATGTATTCCTTTTAAAGTCGTCTATCCTCTCTGTTCAATGTCCTAACAAGGTCATTAAGTTGCAATTATTTGATATGCAACTTTGCTTTAGTATTGTTCTTTACCATTTTACACGGTCTGAGTCTTATTATAAATAGTCGATGGAGCGGTAATACTAATGTCCAATGCCTTTTTTACCGCGAAACATGTCTTCTACTTCTACTTGGGTACTCGACAGGGTCCATCAGTCAGGACGTAGAGTCGAGGGGAACCGGTGAGGTATCCCATTAATTGCCGATTGAGGCAACTGCTCCCGCAAAGGCTCCTAGTGATGTAGAAGCCAAGATATTATTGGGGAGCGCATTCCATGCTGTTACAGTTTGTGGGAAGTAGGAGTTCTGGTAAAGCTGAGTTCGAGTATGTATATGCTTGAGCTTATTTGGGTGGTATTGTCTGGTGATGCTTGGGGCCATTGGTGTGAGGAGTTGGTCAGGTGTAATTGCTACCATGCCATTCTGAATTTTGTAGAGGAGGCTAAGGCAGGAGATGTGTCTGCGTCTTTCCAGTGTACTCCATTGAAGTTGTTGAATCATAGCAGACACACTATCAGAATGGCGGTATTGTTGAAGAACGAATCTTGCTGCTCGCCTCTGTACAGCTTCAATCTTTGAGATGCTCTTCTTTGTAGATGGATTCCAGACTGTTGCACAATATTCCAAGCGAGGTCTAACCAGGGAGAAGAAGGCTTGTTGTCGGATCTTCTGGGAAGAGCGTCGTAGATTCCTATTGATAAGCCCGAGCATTTGGTTGGATTTCGATGCAATTCCATCAATGTGTTTTTGCCAGGATAGGTTGTGAGAAAAGGTAAGACCCAGGTATTTGTAGTTTTGAACTGCTGTAAGTTGAGTATTGCCCAGTAGGTAGATGACATTTATCTGTGTTGAATTTCATCTGCCAGGTAAGAGACCATTGATGAAGGCGGTCAAGGTCCCGCTGAAGCGCATGGTGGTCCGAGATGTCATGAATAGGATTGTATATGAGACAGTCATCTGCAAACAGCCTTAGCTTGGACGTGATACCATGGGAGATGTCATTTATAAATGTGATGAACAATAGGGGGCCCAGTACCGTTCCTTGGGGAACACCAGATGACACATGGATCGTGTCAGATTCTTGTCCATCTACAACCACCCGCTGGGATCTGTTAGGAATGATCTGATCCATTGCTGCAGTTCGCCTCGGATGCCGTAGTGTCTGAGTTTGAGTAAGAGGCGCTCATGGGGGACACGGTCGAAATCTTTCGAAAAATCCAGAGCAATCGCATCAACCTGGTCTTTTTGGTCCAGTGAACGTGCCAGATCTTCGGCTGTCATAATTAACTGGGTCTCACATGAGCGGCCTGCTCGGAAACCATGTTGAGAGTCGTGTAGTACGTTGTTGGTATCGTAGTGGTGCATTACTGAAGATGATATGTTCTATCAACTTACTGCATATCGATGTTACGGAAACAGGACGATAGTTTGAAGGGGTGCTTTTGTCTCCCTTTTTACAAATTGGTGTGATGTTCGCCAGGCGCCAGTCTGATGGTACTTGTCCAGTGTTCAGTGACTGCTGGAAGATGAAACACAAAACTGGTGCTAGATCCTTGGCGAAACTCTTCAGAAATTGGCCTGGGATTCCATCTGGACCAGTAGCTTTATCAGTCTTGATGGCCTCTAAAAGCTTCTGGACTCCATTTGGTGTGATAGAAATGTTCTCCATCGTAGGGACGTTGGATTCTCCAAGATTGGGTAGAACTGTTGTATCTTCAGCTGTGAACACCGACTGGAATTGTTGATTAAATACCTTCGTCTTTCTTGTGGCGTCAAAGACTACTTTTTCATCATGCTTGAGTGGAGAAATGGCCGCTGGATCTTGCTTTTTTGATCTTATGAACTTCCAGAAGGCTTTGTCGGCTTTGTCTGAACCAGTAAACATGTTGCTTTGGTAAGACCAGTAGTTGTGTCTTATTTCCTTCCGCAGTGACTTTTGATAGTCCCGGAATGGTCCCCAATCTCCCGATTGCTTGGCCTTATTGTAGAGTTTCTGTTTCCTTTTAATCTTCTTCCTTATCTGATTGGTAATCCATGGACTTGAGTTATTGGGTTTTGACATCTTTGATGGAATATGATTTTCCATGAAGAGTGTGATCTTAGATTTGAAGATGTCCCAGTTTTCCTGTACTGATCTAGAACCAGGATTGCTGCTGAGAAAGTCCTGCTGCCATGTATCGATTGCAGACTGCAGATTGGGGATATTAGCTTTACTGAAGAGGTAGATTTTCCTTGGCATCTTCTTTGTCCGCTTTGGCGTAGAGTTGAGCAGGAAAGTAACTGCATCATGGTAACTGCATCATGGTAACTGCATCATGTATACATTACATGTGTTCTTCATATAACTCATACATAATATATTCCCGTATAACAGATAAATTAATTCTTTATTTAATGTGGTTAAGATAATTTAGTTATATTTGGACGTTGATAGATAATTTTTAAACCATCTTCGTATATATTGTTATATATGTTCCGTAATGCTGCATCTTCTGGAGACAGTGTGTGAGGGTTCACATGCCCTAGGGCAACAGTGATGTACTTTACTTTTGTGGACCCTGGCCCACATACTGCTCCTCACTATTTTATTTTGTCTATTTTCTTCAGTTTTGTAACTTGTATCCTTGTATTATGTGCATGTTTATAGGTTATAGTTGTGTTGTATTTGACATTGTATTATGCTATTTGGTCGAATAAATAATAATAATAATAATCATATCCTCATCATATATACTCTACATCATCATTATCATCATCATCATCATCATCATCATCATCATCATCATCATCATCATCATCATCATCATCATCATCATCTATCATCATCAAGCACGTCATTATACATCGCTCTCACCTGGTCCCAATCGTACATCTTCAGTGTTAGCATGACAGCCTCCACAACCTGAGAACTCGGTGGCAGAGTTCGGAGAAACGTTGGGTAAATAGTCTTGTCAGAAACAGGGGTCTCGTCACAAGCCTGGAAATTGGAGATAAACAAGAAACAGCCTGTTTAATAATGTTGTTACAAAACCTGCTATATTTACAGCCGGTCATAGACAAATCAATAACATTTCGGTGATGTTCCTTTTCAATTCCACAATACTTCTAGTATTAAAACGATCATAGGCGTATACCCGGGAGGGTGGTTCAACCCCCCCCCCCCCCCCTTTTTTTTTTTTACCACTATTAACGGGTCTCGGGTCCACTTTTTAGCGGTCTCGACCATCATAACCAACGGTCCCGACCCCCGAGGACACAAATTAACAAGTGGTCTCTTGGTTTCGGCCTCGAAAATATGTGATGGACCACCACCCCCCCCCCCCCCCCCCTCCCCCCTTGAACAAATCCTGGTTACGCATATGAAAACGATGTAATTCTGGAACCAAATGCAAATGAAGCAATACAAAAATAGATTTTGATAAAAACTAAAAGTCAGTTTGCGTATGGACCAATGAAAATAGTGAGGAGTAATTAATGTGACATTACCAAATAGTTTTGGAAAATATGGAAAGAATTTTCTCAGACGAATGTGAAGAACATGAGGAGTATTATGTGAAACAAAACGAAGGGGAGAGAGGTAATGAAGGGAGGGCTGATGAAAATAATTATAATAAGATGAATTATGCTGTTAAAGATGGTTAAAGATGAAGATGATTAAAAGATTAATAAAGAGGATGATAAATTATGAAGATGATTAATGATTAACTGATTGGTGATGATTATGATTACTGAAGATGACTAATCATGGTTACTTTAGGATTGATGTAGAGATGATTGATAATAAAGAGGTTTCATGATGAAGATGAAGATATCTCCAACTTACGTAATCGATCATTGGCATGTTCAGTGCGGAGGCGAGGCGACCTTCGTAAGTGCAACCGCATCCGGGTCCGATGATCCCAACATAACCGTCTCTCCAGAACTCGCTGATTGCCTCCATCCCTTTGTTGATATCACACTGCGTGTCCACCCAGTCGAACTGGACGTCGTACCCTGATGGGAAGCGAACATTTGACGTCTATTTATTCTACGTATTTATTTGTGTTTAATCTATCACGGAGTAAAGGGACATATATTTCATTGTGTAAATGTGTAAAATCCTGTTTGTAGTTTAACAGTTACCGCCACAGCTAATATTCTCGAGATTTATGTGTATCATATCGACTTAACAACCTTGGGGAAACCCCCAACCTGAGCCCTCGATTCGAATGCGTTTTGTAAACGTCTTCATGAAAGTTGCATACGGTACATTGATTTGTATTTATCATCACCACAATCACCACCTACTTCTACTTCTACTTCTACTTGGGTACTCGACAGGGTCCATCAGTCAGGACGTAGAGTCGAGGGGAACCGGTGAGGTTTCCCATTAATTGCCGATTGAGGCAACTGCTCCCGCAAAGGCTCCTAGTGATGTAGAAGCCAAGATATTATTGGGGAGCGCATTCCATGCTGTTACAGTTTGTGGGAAGTAGGAGTTCTGGTAAAGCTGAGTTCGAGTATGTATATGCTTGAGCTTATTTGGGTGGTATTGTCTGGTGATGCTTGGGGCCATTGGTGTGAGGAGTTGGTCAGGTGTAATTGCTACCATGCCATTTTGAATTTTGTAGAGGAGGCTAAGGCAGGAGATGTGTCTGCGTCTTTCCAGTGTACTCCATTGAAGTTGTTGAATCATAGCAGACACACTCTCAGAATGGCGGTATTGTTGAAGAACGAATCTTGCTGCTCGCCTCTGTACAGCTTCAATCTTTGAGATGCTCTTCTTTGTAGATGGATTCCAGACTGTTGCACAATATTCCAAGCGAGGTCTAACCAGGGAGAAGAAGGCTTGTTGTCGGATCTTCTGGGAAGAGCGTCGTAGATTCCTATTGATAAGCCCGAGCATTTGGTTGGATTTCGATGCAATTCCATCAATGTGTTTTTGCCAGGATAGGTTGTGAGAAAAGGTAAGACCCAGGTATTTGTAGTTTTGAACTGCTGTAAGTTGAGTATTGCCCAGTAGGTAACCTATGTCACCATCATCATCATCATCATCATCATTATCATCAACACCATCATAAACATAACCAGCATAATCATCACCATTATCATCATCATTAATATCATCATGACCATCATCATCAGCAGCAGCAGTAGCAGCAGTAGCAGCAATAGGCATCATTATCATCATCATCATTATTATCGTCATCAACAACATCAGCACTCAGCAGCAACAGGAGCACCATCAACAACATCATCATAACCATTATCACAATCGTCGTTTTTAAACAAGCCTTTAGTTTAGCTTCTTTAATTTACCTGGCAGAAGGTCAATTTCCCTGTTTACACTCGTGACAGCTAGCGGCATGGCGCCAACGTTGGTGAATCCAGGTCCTTGTGATCCGTCCGCCTTAGTCCACTCAGAGAGGAGACCAAGTTTGAGCCTGGGTCTCCCCCTGTCCATTCTGATGACCGACGGGTTGAAGTAACCCGGCCCCGTCGGCTTGGCGGAGAGGACCACCTCAGACATGGCGATGGCAATGGCGAGCACGAGGAGATGTCGTGCGAGCATCATGATGCCGATGTCGAGGTTGACGACGATATCCAGTGATTCAACGTTTCACTTGTTCCCTTTCCTTGGTTTCGTAACGTTCCCCTCCCGTTTTACCGCAAAGATGTTTCAGGATTCATATTTGTTGCAGCTGTAGATCGTGTGGACTGATATGTTTAACGTGTTGGCCGAGTTTGACAGAAAACTACTGCGTCAAATATTCTTTGTTTATTGTTTGCTTTTTTTGCGCACGAACAACAAAAAGAGCGCGCCTAGTAAATGACGTCATGAAAGGTCTATTGAAAGAGATATTGTTTTGTGTATGCGCGTGGGCGTAGTTTTTGTGACGTATGATTGCGCGCATTGTTACGAGTTTGCGCATGCGTTTACCAAGCAACAATCAATCAATTGTTTTTAGACAATTCATTTTTGCTCCCTGACTTGAAATGAAATTTGAAATGAAATGAATTTTTATTTACCAAACAACAATATCGTTTACAATATAACATTAATCACAATGATAATTACAATTGATGTCTTTAATTGTTGGTAAAAACCAACTAACCACCAATAGCGTAGATCTATACACGCTGGCATAATTATTGTTTGTTGGTTTTTTTTACAACATGCGGGCATCATAATTATCAATTTATCTATTCATTTTTGTTTGCATTTTTATGGGGGTCTGGATCTGGATCTAGATAATATTACTCTGATAAGCTCAACTTGAGCATCATTCAGAACGTATTTATAAGGGTAATACGTATGTAAACTGGGTTCCAAAAGAAACTTTTCACGTTTTCAGAGCGACGCTCACTAAAATCTATAGCATCAAATTGAATTAAATTTAGACACAGATAAGCTATCACTCTCATAATGAAGCATATCTTAAAAATTAAAAGTTTCCTTTTGCCAAAAAGGAGAAAATGTGATTGAATAACTATAGGTCACTTTTAAAAAATCACAGAAACTGCTCGCTGCGAACCTCCACGAAAGGCGGTCTATTCAGAACTTTCAATAGCTATTCATTCAACTTCAAAGCGGGTTATGTAACCACTAGACTGGCTATTGTCCGTACCGAGCTCTGTGCCCGAAAGGCAAGCAGTTTCTGTGATTTTTGAAAAATTACCTCTTGCGATTTCACCTTATTTTATTCTTTGTTAACTAAAGCAAACAATTTTTTTTAGATGAGCTTGCTAAGGGATATTGTAGCTAGTCTATTCCCAATTATGAGTAATTGTTATGATTTGGATTTTAATGTGTGTCGCTCTGAAAAGTTGATAAGTTTCTTTTGGAACCCAGTTTATATACATTGTCGCAACGGGTAATTTCTTTTTGGAGGGACAGCATACAATGTAAAGTGATCACACACTGCCAGGATATTTATATCTTTTAATTGCCCAATCATTATTGCTGGTAGCATTTTGGTTTTACTATTTAGCTTTAGAGAGGGTTTGTATGAATATTGTACTTACAACGGTGGGTTATCACACTGCACTAACATTGTAAACATTTGTTTTTCAAGCCCAAGATTATAGTAGAAAGGTTATTACCTGAACGAAAGTAAAGTAAAATATCCCCTACCCACTGCCTCAAACGACTAAGTAAAACCCCTGTTATCATTCAAAAAGAGCCATTACAACTCAAGAGGGCGCCCTCTAAAATTCATTGGTTTTAGCCATTTTTCATACAAAATTGTGCATTTGATGTTTTGTTAAAATAATGATTCAATAGAGATATCAACAACTTTTAAAAACCTATTTCGATTTTTTTCAAAATAGTCTATAAGCATTTTTTTTAATTTTTATAAAAAGTCAAAATGTCCCGTTGGCATAGAACTTTTGAATACAAAATACGTTTATGGATACTTCAGCCGTTTCTGAACCGATTTTGATCAAATAATGTTTATACTGTCATTAAAATTGTATGTTCTTTCAAATTTGACAGTCAGTTATTCCATTATCTCACAAAAACATTTTTTGTGAAGTGCCCTCTTTCCACTGCAGGAGGAAGGCCTCTTCACCAATTTTCCATTTTGTTCTATCTTGAGCTATTCTCTGCCAAACAATGCCATTTTGTGCTGTTAAATCATCTCTCCATCTTCTGCTTTGTCTCCCTCTTTTTCTGGTTAGGTGTCTAGGAGTCCAAACTGTAGTTTTGTGTGTCCATCTGTTGTCATACCTCCTGGCTAGGTGTCCTGCCCACCTCCATTTCTTTGATTTGATGGTCAATATTATATCCTGCACTCCTGATTTCTGTCTTAGGTCTATATTTGTCATCCTGTCCTTCTTTGTTACACCTATCATTATTCTTTCCATAGCCCGTTCTGTCACTCTAAGTCTTTTCTCCAAACGTTTGGTGGTTGTCCAGGTTTCAGCTCCATATGAGAGAGCAAGTATACACTGGTCAAATACCTGCCTCTTCATGAAGATGGGAAAGAGTGGAGTCTCGTTACTTTGGTAAAGAGTGCCCATTACCAAAAAACTCAACTATCCCTTTAACGCTCTTGAGCTGAATGATAGATATCGTCATACTAAAGGGGCATTTGAAAAAATCTAACCCTATTTTATTCTTCTCTTACCATAAGCTAAACAACACGGTAGAAGAGAAACGAGGAAGCTCCAAGTAATTATTTTTCCTGGCCGGTTAGACACTTTACAGGCATCCCTTTAACATGTTTTTTTTACAAGGATCACAAATTTTAAACACGATTATCTACGAAGGGCAAACAGTGACTAAGCGCCCTCTTCTTTTTCAACAGATTTATTGGTCCATTTATGCAAAGGAAATTATAGTTATTACTGTTTCAGTCAGATAACAGTGTATAATGCAGGGGGTGTATTCTGAAAACGGCTAAAATATATTTTTAGTGACGTAGATATGACGTAGATACAATACGTTATAACTTTAAATCGTTTTCAGAATACACCCCATTACGTTGTTTGTCTGATTTGTTTTATTTATAGTTATGGGAAGCACTAATACATTTTGGGTAAATCCTTCGATTATCAATTTTTTACTTATGTTTTTAATTTTTACTTATGTTTTTTGTGTTATTTTCATCGTGAGTGCAGAATCCGTCATTGATGTTTACAGAGTTTTATCATATCTTGCCTTTTTATTTATATTTTTAGCGACTCCGGGCAGAATTTTTCCAATAATGATTAACCTATATAACTACTGTTGACACACAGTGTAGAGGCAGATGGAACGAGTAGAGGTCACACAATAATCATTTGTACAATAATAATAATAATAATAATAAGAATAAGAATAAGAATAAGAAGAATAAGAAGAAGAAGAAGAAGAAGAAGAAGAAGAAGAAGAAGAAGAAGAAGAAGAAGAAGAAGAAGAAGAAGAAGAAGAAGAAGAAGAAGAAGAAGAAGAAGAAGAAGAAGAAGAAGAAGAAGAAGAAGAAGAAGAAGAAGAAGAAGAAGAAGAAGAAGAAGAAGAAGAAGAAGAAGAAGAAGAAGAAGAAGAAGAAGAAGAAGAAGAAGAAGAAGAAGAAGAAGAAGAAGAATAATTACATATATAGCGCATAATATGTGAACATCTCTATAATTATAATTATTTATTATTATATATTAACCCTAATCCCACTGGGGGGGGGGGGGGCATTTTGGCCCCCCTGTCGTTTTTTTTTTTCGACGTGCATCTAGACCGATTGGAATTTCACGTTCAAACTTCATGACTTTTTTCTCTCAAGTCTCCCGCACGTTTTGATATATAATTCACCCCGGTCGGACATGTAGAACTGATTTTAGAGGTCGATAATTGCTCGACCCGTCACAAAAAAAAATGCAATTTTTGTACAGGTTTCTATGTAATTCCTACATCCGATGCCATGTAAACTCCAAATCTCTTATAATTGTTACATTGAATTATAATTTGGATTATTTCTTTGTTATTAGTTTAATTCATACACTTCAGAGATAAATTATTTTAAAAAAAACTTTAAAAAAACAATAAAAACAATAAAATACATAAGAATGAAAACAATGTGGGTAAATCCGGGAATACTAATTTGCATATTTATGCAAATTAGTGATCTATTTTATAACCATAAAAAAACATGGATATGATGAATTACATCATTTGAAAGTATTTTTACCTGAAAACCTGAAGAAATCCTGTAATTTCTCTTGATTTTAGATGAAAATCCCAATTTTCCCCCAAATTCGTCAAAAATTTGCATATTCAAAATTTGAATTAATTATAAAAAAAAAAAAAATAATGATCCAATTTCTTTCTTTCTTCAAATTATTATTCTACTAGACTAGTTTTTACGTATGTGCCAATTTTCGAGTCAATCGGTCCATTCGTTGCCGAGATTTGAGGGGGGGGCCAAAATGCCCCCCCCCCCCCCCCCCCAGTGGACTCAAGTGATCAAAATAACCTAGTGGGATTAGGATTAAAACCAAAGTGATTCAACTATACAAATAAGCAAATTAACTACAAACGCTACAAAATCTACTTAATAGAGAACATTATTGTACATACATTCAAGGGGAGAGCATAAATGTTTTGGGAGTACTTTTGAAGTTGTCGACGGATGAGGCATTGCGTATGTGGAAAAGTATTAAACTACTGATGTTCTCTGTGTTCTCCGTAAAATATTTAATGCGTATGGCCATGATGATGATCTGTAATAACTCCAGAGCGGCACGGGAATAAAGGTTTATGTCATCTTTAAAATAATCCGTGAGTATTATGTAAAAGCACGTACGGTAGCCACACCGCGGCGGCGTACGTACTCTGCTCAAATGACAAACCTCGACCAAGTATTGCCGCGTTTTCAAAACGCTGTGGGGGGGGGGGGGGGGGGGGGTGTGGGGGGGGGGGGGTTGGCAGTCCCATAAAGTAACTATAATATAAAGACGCGGGCAGTCATGTATTATATATGATCATTCAATCGGATCACGAACAATCATTCATAATTCAATCAGTTCATGATGCACGCGACTGAATAACTCCCACGGAGTCCAGGCGCGGATCTACGGGGGGGGGGGGGGGGAGAGGGGGGGGGGGTTTTAACCCCCCCCCCCCCCTTGGGCTGCCAAGTGAAAATGTATCAGTGAAAAAATTGAAAAAATCACTTACGTGGGTTCAAAATAGCTAAAAAAATTCGCCGCTTCGCGGCTCGTGGACGAAAGTGAAAAAAAGGTGAAAAAATCACCTACGGGGGTTCAAAATAGCAAAAAGAAATCGCCGCTTCGCGGCTCGTGGACGATGCTCCGCATCGTCATCGGGTCAAACCCCCCCCCCCCCCCCCTTAGCAAAAAGCTAGATCCGCCCCTGGAGTCCAATACAAGTCTCGGGACACTTTACTCGATCTCGGTCTCTGGTTTTAAGTGTACATAACGTGGCTTGTTAAAACCCGCATTATTGTAATTTGTGTGTGTGTGTTTGTGGCATTACAGAGACTCGCTTAGTCATAGACACAAGTACCAAGCCCCGTCTATTACGCATTTAATACATTGATCAGTTGTGCGGCACATATTACTGTGAATATCTTGTGAGAGAGAATGGTATATAATTGCTATTGGCTATAATTTATTTTCTCCGATATCTTATGTGTTAGTATCTACAAGTTGGAAACGGTGAACATTATTTTCATATTTATCTCAACTGAATTTGTTACGAAAAGATGATTCAATGTATTTAATTGTCATAATTTCACGATATAACTTAGCCCTCGAATATACCATTGTATTAGGTACATTAGTGATAAAAGCAATCAAGGTTTACTAGTTCGTTAACTTCGTCCGTTCATTGATTTATGAAGAGTCGACATTAAAAGGAGAATATTGGACATCCATCACGAAGTCACCAAAAGGCATTATTTTGACAAAAATAGGATCATGCAAGGAAGTAGCACTGACCAAGACGATGAAGTTGTTTTCGTGACGCGAGAACGCGTCGAGGAGTTCGTCGTCGAGTGCATTGAGCGGGCTGGACTGCCGACGAGCCATGGCCGCATCGAAGCCGCGGTCTTACTGGATGCCGATTACAGGGGAAAGACCACACACGGTCTCGAGATATTAGGTAACATTATTGAAGGCCAAACATATACATTGATACGCATGTGGGTCTATCTTAGACCAAAACATCCGTCTCTTTATTCCACTAGTTGTTTCACTTACTGCTTAAGTATGGGATGGTAGTATGACGTCAGATTAAAATCAGAGGCGTCGATCCGTTTTTTTTAGATGGGAGAGGGGGGGGGGGGGGGGGGAGGACCATTTTCCAGAGTCACCGGTGTGAGAGCTAGAAGTCCCACGTACATTATATTTAAAAAAAGGTTACTTAAAGGTGACTTAAAAGTCGTGTGTATTTTCTCTAGTTTGTTCTGTTATGTTTATTATGTTATATTATGTTTGTGCAAGTGATGGTGATGATGATGATGATGATGCTTTATCAGCATGTTGCATAAAACATTTCAAATCCAGAATATAATATATGATAGGCATATTGTGCCTCTGGTATTCCCATGTATACTTATTACAATTTAAAATCCATATAATTGCAATCATTATATTAAATGTCATTATTATTTTTGTAATTGCAAAATTATAAACTAATAACCAATTGTTATTTAGTGTAAAATGCCTAGAATCTGATTTTTTTTTCAACTGAAAATAAGACTTATTTATGACTTCTTACTCAAGTATTGTTTTACTGATTCATACCTACATTTCAACAAATTTGATTTACTTCTTTTCAAGCAGGTCAAGCTTTATCCCTCCTGTTTCCTTGCTCCCTCTTCCCTTTACAGTGATCTCCCTTTCTCGCTTTATCTTTCCATCATAATACGCCCCGATATCTGGCTGCAGATCACAACAACCATTTGATAATACTCCATTTTGAATCATTCACCCCACCTTTTTCGTGTATATATGATTCTTTACACTACTTTAATTCACGAGAATTATGTCTCCCTTTTGGGTGCGGTCCGTTATTCCGAAGGTTCGTTATTCCGAAGGTTCGTTATTCCGAAGGTTCGTTATTCCGAACACGCAAATTTCCCATACCTGAGTGTTCGTTAATCCGAAAATGAAATAGGGTTCGTTAATCCGAACATTTGTTGCATTATTCCGAAGGTCCGTTATTCCGAAGGTTCGTTATTCCGAAGGTTCGTTATTCCGAAGGTTCGTTATTCCGAAGGTTCGCTATCCCTAAAATGAAATCGGGTTCGTTATTCCGAAGGTTCGTTATTCCGAAGGTCCGTTATTCCGAGGGTTCGTTATTCCGAAGGTTCGCTATTCCTAAAATGAAATCGGGTTCGTTAATCCGAAAATGAATTTGGGTTTGTTATAATGCTATAATTTCATATAAAGAGATAAAATAAACTTTAATGTTTGATTGGTCTGGCCAAGGGAGGGAAAGGGGGAGGGGTATGCTTAATGCAGGCTGTAAATTAAATAAACAAAACACAAACTATAGTATTATAACAAGCCCGATTTAATTTTCGGAATAACGAACCCGATTTTATTTTCGGATCAACGAACCTTCGGAATAACGAACCTTCGGAATAACGAACCCGATTTTATTTTCGGATCAACGAACCTTCGGAATAACGAACCTTCGGAATAACGAACCTTCGGAATAACGAACCTTCGGAATAACGAACCTTCGGAATAACGAACCTTCGGAATAACGAACCTTCGGAATAACGAACCTTCGGAATAACTGAACCTTCGGAATAACGAACCTTCGGAATAACGGACTGTAACCTTTCTTTTTACCATTTGGGAGGCTTAAAGGGGTAGTTCAGTTTTGGTATAGAGGGCGCTTAAAGAAACAATTTGTTTGTGAAGTAATGAAAAACTAAGTGTCAAATTTGAAAGAGCGTGCAATTTTAATGAGAGAATAAACTTTATTTGATGAAAATCTGTTTAGAACCAGCTGAAATATTAATATATCCGACCGGAATAAAGATGGGGCCCCAGGTTTTTTTTATGATTTACAAACAAATATATAAAATGCTACACATTTCAAAATGTACAAAAGAGGTTTTTAAATAGATGTTGATGATCTCTCTATTCAATCATTTTTAGAGAGCGCCCTTTCGTGTTTAAACAACTATTTTTGAATGATAACATGCTTTTTACTTAGTAGTTAGTAATATTTGTAGACCTTTTGAGCATGGCGGAGTTACAACTATTATAGTTTGTAATGTTATGGTGCAGGTTTTGGTTACTAAAATTCAGTTTGACCCAAACTGTACTATCCCTTTAATCCAAGCCTCAATGAGTCCATGGACGTTCTTCGCGCCATGGACTATATAATTGTTGTCGTGTATACGTGTAATGTCTTGTGTTTTGTATTCATCTTCTTGTCTGTCCGTAAAACTCTTGTAATTATTTCATTTTCTCTTTACTGATTACCGTTCCTCATTGGAGAACACCGTATTGTAACATAGGCCTAATTTGTCACTAAATCAAATTTACGGTCATCATGGTCATACAACAAAATGTCGATTCATATTCATGTATTTTGAGTTAATTATTTTGAATTTTGAATTAATTAATCAATTAATTAATTAAAAAGTGATTAACCTAATCTGAATTTAGTAGCTTTTTTATTTTGTTCAACCTTCATGATAGTCAAAATATGTTGATATTGTATTTGAATCATTCTTCCTCGTCATGTTTCTATATAAACAGCCTCATAAATGGCCTACAATTAGATACTCCCGATTAGTTTCTCAATGGACGATTTATATAGATATTTCTTTATTGAAGGTTACAAGTTGAATGTCAATTTACAAATGAATGAATTAAACACTGAAATGAACTGATTAGTGAAATGATAAGTTAATCAAATTATTTTGACCCTTTTTTAAAGACCTGCATTTTGTTGAACATCAAGGGCGGGCCCAATGATTACCTGGGAACCATTATCACGAAGCAAAGGCCCCTTAAAATATTAGAATGATAAGTTAATTAACTTAGTTTTGTCTTCTTCTTTGAAAGTCCTGCATTTGTTGAACATCAAGGCGGAAACAATCATTACCTCGGAACCCGTTTTCACGAAGGAAGGCCCCAAAAATATTGAAATGATAAGTTAATCAATTCAAATCAATGTTGTCATTTTTTTCTTAAAGATCTGCATTTGTTGAACATCAAGGCGGGCACAATAATTGCCTCTGAGCCCGTTATTACGAATGAAGGCCCCTGCTCGGCGTGGGTGGATGGTGGCGGCTGCCTGGGCTCTGTCGTCGGGTCGTTCTGCATGGACAAGGCTACTGAGATGGCCCAAGACAACGGCATAGGCTGGGTCACTGTAAAAGGTAAGTCCATACTGCGGCAAAATTATTACTTTTGGTTGCTAGATTCAGGTAGAAAATTAGTTATTCTAATAGGCTCCTGAACATTCCGCGTTGGTGGATGGGGGCGGTTGCCATGGCTATATCGACAATGTCGGATCGTCCCTGCATCATGTGTATTGCCAAGGCCACTGAGATGGCCCGAGAAGACAGCGGCATGTAGAATAATTCGTATCATTTATCGTTCGTCAGATTTATGGCCCCTTTGCAGAGAGATAATACAATCGATTGTATAAGTTACAATCGAGTGCATGTAAGTCAGATGATCAGATCATGTGTTCCAAATGCGCAAATCTGATTGGTTGAAACGCGGAAATTTGTCTGCCTTACAATTAATAATTGTAACATACAATCGATTATTTCTCTTTCTGCAACGGGGCCAAGGATTATACAGTATTCGGATCAGTTAATGTTCGTCAGATCGGATCGTTTAATGTAGTGAACAGTGGGCTCAAGTCAATACACTAATAAGTAATAGCCGTTCAATGAAAGGGCGTGTAAATACCCAATAATCAGCATTATAGCACAAAGCCCGGATTTAACCATGCGCATAATGTATCAAAGTATAGCTTCATGGGCACATGATGGGCGTCATATTTATATAAATTTAGTGTATTTTCTATTATTATTACTAAATATCGGTTCAATTTGTTTCTCACAGGCTCACATCACATCGGCAGTCTCGGATGGTACTCGATGAAAGCTTGTCAGAAGGGCCTCATCGTAAGTAAACATAATGATAGTGATATCAATGATAATCATTATTATGAGAGTGTTTCATTTAACTCTCCTTCAGCGGTGGTAATAATTTTATGTTTTATTCGTTTTTATAATAATTCATCTTTAATTCGATCATTTCTTAGAGAAAGCTTAGCTGACTGTTATTTAAGTGTCACAGGCTCTTTTTTAGCGGAGTAAATGAAACTGATATACCACTCGCCTATCAAATGAATAGAAGCTATGAAACCAGTTATTATAATAACATGAAATATGCATCGCAAAGTCTCCATGACCTCATCGTTATGCTACTCGACACCCTGTGAAGAAGATGGTGGCATCATAAGTTTGGGTGAAAGTGTTCGGTGTATGACGAAATATCGAGACAGATAATCAGCATATTGGACGTATTGATTGGAGGCAATGTAAATCAATCCTCCCTTATCCCATTGGCATTCAAACAAAGGTTGTTGAATATAAAACAAATGAGGATGTGTTCTTATATAGCGGTAGAAACATCTCGGAGGGCTGCGTCTCTCGGATGGTGGCGATAAAGAGCGGTCCATGCGTGAATAATTTGTATTGATTGAACACGTTTGTAAAATAAATTTGAAAAATAATGAATAAAATCCAACTACACAGGCAAATGTCCCTGAAACAATCGAGGCCAAAAAGAAGGTAATACGGTATATCTCTGAAAATTGAAGGGAATAGAGCAAGAGGAAGGAAGAACATGCAAATTCTAAAGAAAGATCACTAATTTAGCAGGCCCGTAGCCATGCAGGGGTTGGGTTCAGACAAACATAAGAAAAGTCCACTTTTTACTGGTCTCGGGTCGTCCATTTTGTAACGGTCTCGAGTCCACTTTCTATTGATCTTGACCATTTAAACCAATTGTCTCGGACAGTACAGTACATAATTAGCAACTAATTTGATTGAATGTCAAAGAGTGACACCATTAAAATAAATGAATTAAATCGTTAATTGTCTGTTACCGATCTTGCAGGGTCTGTGCATGTCCAATTCCTGGCCAAGCACAGTCGCACCTGGTTCCAAAGGACGGTCTATTGGAACCAACCCACTGTGCATCGCAGCTCCGGGTCTGAATGGAGACCATCTACTCTTCGACTCATCGTTGACAACGGCAGCAATGGGACAGGCACGTCTAAATGGATCTATTAAAGGACCTAAAGAATACAACGTACTTTGGCACTTATTCCATAGTTGATGACTTGTAAAATAGGTCTGCCGAAAAAAATCCATGAAAATAAACACAGTAGTGATTTAAGACTAATTTTCTGATGCCAAATCTCATTTAGCAGCCAATTTACGCCCCACCCACATTTAGGGTCCAGAATCGGCAGCGTGATTGACAATTCATTGGCTTACGTCATGACGCGTCATCTACAGAATTTAGTTCATTACCTAGTCCGTTCTTTAGATGACGTCACATTTTTGTGATTTAAAAGGGGCGTTCCCAGGACAATTATATATTTAGGCCTACTAATTACCCCAAAATTGATTGATTTCATGAGAAATGACTGCCAATTTCTTTTTCTTCAGGAAAAATTACGTATAGAGAGCCGAATTGTGAAAATTAGGCCATCTAGACGCTGTAATCCCTTTAACATTGTCGAAATCTCCATATTAACTTACTTTGAACTAATATAGGTTTTCCCGCTCAATTTCGCGATTGTGTCAATCGAATTGATAATAGGAGCAAACGAATTCGCGCGATTTGCGATCGCCGTAGCAAAGTAGCATTCGAATTCGTAAATAGTCGTTCAAAATCTCGTAGGAGCAAGTGAATTTGTACAAAGTGCATACCTTTTCATCAATGGTCATTCGAATTCGCGAAAGGCCGTTGACAGTTGGATGCACATTCGCGAATTCGAATGCCCATAAATGAACTTCTGTGTCTATTCACGAAAGCGTGTGCGTATGCATGAATTCGCATGCACTTATTCGGAATTTGGAAGACCGATACCAACGATTACGCGGCAACGCGCGAATTCGAATGACCCTAAATGAATTCGATTGAAAAAAGTGCAAAATTGAGCGGGAAAACCTATATAATACGGGTTATCATATACAGTATTACTTTGTTCCATTCGTATTACCAAACAAGCATGGAACTTGTTTCGGTTTTCTGTATTTCTCTTTCGATGACAAGATATTTATGATTGAAGTGTTCCGAATAGAAAGTCTCCCCGTGAGACTTTCAGCTGTGAACAAAGTTAATAATGCA